>PVJS01027685.1:0-26076 GCA_004027185.1 Glis glis
TTTACTCATTTCTGCAACATTGGTCATCAGAAACATTTCACTTCATCAGCATTAATTTTGTTTTTTTTTTTTTTTTTTTTGCGGTACCAGGGATTGAACGCAGGGGCATTCTACCTCCGCGCTACACCCCCGGCCCTATTTTTTATACTTTATTTTGAAACCGGGTCTCACGAAGTTGCGGAGGGCCTCACTAGGTAGAGAGAGATAGAGAGAGAGAGAGAGCTGAGGCTGGCCGCGAACCCGGATCCTCCGGTCTCTGCCTCCCAAAGTACTGGGATTACAAGCATGCGCCACCACGCCCGGCTTAATGTTGTTTTAAGTTTCTATTGGCTTAGTGAATTATGTGTAGGAAAAATTCTTATAGTCTCTATTTTATTTTATGATGTTTCATTTTTTATTCCTCAAATTTCACATTCCAACTAATAGACTTTTATGGTTTTAAGAAAGATAAAGTTCACATCTCATTCATTATTCATTGTTAACCTGTTCCTCTACTGCAGAGCCATTTTGCACATCTGGGTCTTTGTGTAATCATGATTCTTTTTTTTTTTTTTTTTTTTTTGCGGAACCGGGGATTGAACCCAGGGGCGTTCTACCTCTGAGCTACACCCCCAGCCCTATTTTTTATACTTTATTTTGAAACAGGGTCTCACGAAGTTGCAGAGGGCCTCACTAAGTAGCTGAGGCTGGCCGCGAACCCAGATCCTCTGGTCTCAGCCTCCCACGTACTGGGATTACAAGCATGCACCACCACGCACGGCATGATCCCTTTTTAAATTCATACAGTCATCTGTTTTTTCAGTCTATGTAAATTAGATCATTTTTGGAGCTCTGCATACCATAAGAATAAAAAAAAGAGTTTAAATGCCTAAGTAGACGTTTTGACTCTTCTAATGATAGAAATAACTGTAATGAAGCCAGGCGTGGTGGTGCAGGCTTGTAATCCCAGTACTTGGGGAAGCGGAGACCGGAGGATCTGGGTTCGCGGCCAGCCTCAGCTCTCTCGCTCTCTCTCTCTCCCTGTCTCTCTCTCTCTCTCTCTCTCTCTCTCTCCTTAGTGAGGCCTTCCGCAACTTCGTGAGACCCAGTTTCAAAATAAAGTATAAAAAATAGGGCCGGGGTCGTAGCGCGGAGGTAGAACGCCCCTGCGTTCAATCCCCGGTACCGCAAAAAAAAATAAATAAATAACTGTAATGTAGAGAATGCTTAGGTCTGCTATTTGCAGAAGCTGGCACTGTTATCAAATAAACAATTGAAATTAAAATGTGTGGTTGTGAATAATACAAAATATATGTTTGTAAAAGTAATACTATACATAAAATGTTATTTTAAGTGAGTTTGAGAATGTTGAGTACATTGTTTTATTTATGTTTTAAAGCTGACTTTAAAACCATATGTGGAAATATTCCTGGATTCACCTTTGACATTCACACAGGAAAAGCTGTTGGTGAGTTTTCCAAAATTATGTTTATTTATATAAAGGTATGTAAATATGTATATAAAGTACATATGAATTTACTTTTTTTAATTGAAGGGTACCACAAAATATAATAATCTGGATTCTGATATAATATAGTTAGATAGAGCAGGAGAGAAATAACATGCTTACAGACTCTACCCAAGTGTTAATAATGGTATTATTCTATCAGTATATTCTAGTGATTGAGTTATAAGAGTTATATAATAATCTCAAGATTTCATGCATGCCATGCAAAAATATTTAGCTTTCTTTGCCATTCATATTGTATTACATGACTCTAAATAATCCACCTTATTTTAACCATTAGCTGCTATTTTCAAATTACATGTTCAAGTTTTGTTATATGTTTATGGTATTCCTTTCTATAAAGGAATTTGCAAAATTACCATTCATATAAATTACTTCCTTCTGAATGTACTTTCTATGGCTCACTCTACTTTTCTTCCTCAATATTTCAGTAAGCAATATAATTTTAAGTGCCCATTAGGCAGTACATTTTTAAGTGTCTACTATGTTTACATATATAACAAAATACACAAAATTAAGGAACTGGGTTTCTTTCTCAGATAATAGCCGCAGTTAGGGTTACCTGACATATAGCTTAAAAAGGGGGCTTGATTCCTGAAGAAGTTTGTTGGCCATGTTGATACCAAAATCAGTTAGTAGATCTTATCAGACATTTAAATTTTTCCATCACTGTTTAGAGGAATTCATCTATTTTATGGTCTAAACCACAAAACCATTTATTCCAGTATGTATTTGATTTTTGCAACGCTGAAGGTATATTCTCATTCTAGATACACGTAGCATTATTCCAGGCTACGTGGTAAATACATTAAGCAGAACCACATATATTTCACCAAATCTGTTCGATTCCAGACATTGATGAATGTAAAGAGATTCCAGGCATTTGTGCAAACGGAGTGTGCATTAATCAGATTGGCAGTTTCCGCTGTGAATGCCCTACAGGATTCAGTTACAATGACCTGCTCTTGGTCTGTGAAGGTAATCTGAATAATATATGTTCATCCAAAAAGAGTTTGGTATACATAAATGACTTCTAGACCCTTGTCTCATTTTTACTGTTCCTTTTTTAGTTATTTGAGTTGATCATAAAAGTGGTGGTGTGAACGTAACCCCAAGGCAATGATGAAAGACGTTACAATGGAACTGTTGCTCTTTCAGATATCGATGAGTGCAGCAATGGCGATAATCTCTGCCAGCGAAACGCAGACTGTATCAACAGTCCCGGGAGTTACCGCTGTGAATGCGCCGCAGGCTTCAAACTTTCACCGAATGGGGCCTGTGTAGGTAAGAGAAAGGCTGACGCTCTGAGCACAAGATTCTGCAGATTTCCTACTGAGGAGCTAGGAACACTAGGACGTTTAGGGCAGAGGACCCAGGAACAGGAAGGGTTAAAAGAAACCATCTATATAAAGATAAAGAACAGAAATAGAGAGGGTTAATAAGATACAGGGGTAACAGTGAGCCAGGCGTGGACGCTTCAGCCCCAAGAATGATCAAAGGGGAAACTTCGATGGGTGAGACGGACAAGGAGCGCCAGGAGATTAGAAGAGCCCACTGACCTTTAAGATAAAGATTCAAATCAAGGATTGAAACTGAGCAGAAGACATTGGGTCCCCAAGACCCAATTCTGACCAATCATATCATAAAAGCGCAGATGGGAACCATAAGAAGGGATAAAAGCTCACCTCCCAAGAACTTCAATGGTTACTCTCTTTCAGGGACCCCTCCCCACTGTGTGCGGTGGGGAGCTTTTTGTCCTGTATCTTCCTTTGGCTTAAATAAATCTTTAAACCCCTGTACCCACCCTTCTATAGTCTGTTGACTTTTAATTTCACAAACAAGAGCCCAATAAGAGAAAAAACCTTCATCCCTTTGGGCAGTAGAAGAAAAATTTGGTTACACTACACTGAAAGAGGTTCCATAGCGGGGCATGGTGATCTGTGTCTGTAATCCCAGCTACTCAGGGCATTGGGGCAAGAGAATCACAAATTCCAGGCCAGCCTGTGTAATTTAGCAAGATCCTGTCTCAAAATTTAAAAAAATAGATAAGTAAAAGGGGTTGGGGATGTAATTCACTGGTAGAATGCCCCTGGATTCAATCACCAGTACCACCAAAAAAAAAAAAAAAGTGGGGGACTGCATGTACATGTTTTTCTACCAAAAAAATGTCTTTAAGAACAATTTTGAAAAGATTTTCTAATTCAGTCTATTTATAGTGAACCTATTTCACCATATCCTTTAGGTTATTTTGTTAAGAGGTCCCTTTAATGGATTTCCCTAGGATAAAATAGTATCCTTGAGATACCAATCAACCTACAAAATTGCATGATTAAAAAGAGAGCCTTGGATACTTGAAAGCCGTCTTATTTTGATTCAGCTATTGTTATGGTTCATTTTCAGCCTGTCTGTAATGATTAATAGCAGGTTAGAGAAATGCATCTGCGAAAAATGAAGGAATCTTAATAAAAATCAGATATGTGTAACATGTGGGGGTTTTTGTTTGTTTGTTATAGATCGCAACGAATGTTTAGAAATTCCTAACGTTTGCAGTCATGGCCTGTGTGTGGATTTGCAAGGAAGTTACCAATGCATCTGCCACAATGGCTTTAAGGCTTCTCAGGACCAGACCATGTGCATGGGTGAGAAGAACATTTCGTCCTAGGGAGTGCAGTGGGGCCGAGACTCCGGGATAGATTACAGTTCTGTCACGTGCCATCAGTAATCACCTTGTCTCTGCCATGTTAAAACTGTTTCGTGCAAAATGTGCAAGCAGAGACATACTGCAGTATGTTCTTCAGTTCACGACTTTCGACTATTTTCCCCAGAAAACATTCACGTGGCTTGACACACACTCCAACACGCTCGGGTATATGTGACATTTACACAATACCAGCTGCCCTTTACTTCTGTCTGTTCCCCTTCAGAAAGCAATTTGGAGTGCAAGGTAGTGCTAGGAGTGACTCCAGTAACATAAATATATTTACACACACACACACACACACACACACACACACACACACACACACTTTACACAAATTATTGAATAGTTTGGGATTTATCTGCATCTTGTGTGTTTGTCTCATAACTGTAGAAGAAGACAGCCAAAGTCTTTAGTCCCAGTAGCTAATGTAGTGTAGTAGTGTTCAGTAAGCACTTGCTGAGCTGATGATTAATAAGTTCTCAAAGGCAGGCAGGCTGGACGGACGCCTCGAGGCTGGGACTGAGCATAACTCCTTGAATCTGATGTCAGCGGTTGGCGCTGCCTTTGCCAGAATGCTCTCTGTGCTTTGCCCTTGAAGGAGAAAAATTAAATTTAAAACTTGGCTATTTATAATTGGCATGTTCTCAGTGTGGAAAAAGCTTGGGTTATGCATCTACCTGGTTGATATTAGAGATACTATCTAGGTGAGTATTAAAATCAGATTTCGCTATTGTGGAATTCGTTTCCTCCGTGGCATATGCATGTAACAAGGAACACCTAGAGAGCGTCTCAGCTGAGCCATTGCCTTCTAAGACCCCCCAATCCCCATGGACGTCTGCAGGGTGACAGAGAAAAGGCTCTCAAAGATGCTTCTGCAAAGAAAACGCAGGCTCTGGCCCTCTTGGCATGGGCTTTCTGAGAATACTTGTTTACTCGTGCTTCTCCTTCCTCTACTCCTGGAGAGAGATGATTTGCCCAAAAAAAAGGTGGTATTTATGATTCAGAAATTAACATGGCAAAAATTTGCCCTCACTCTTAGTGATGATAAAAGTCAGACCCCTCAGTCAGACCTCCCTTACACAGACCTGCCTTCCTCAAGAACAGTGCTTGTATTTTTTCATGGTAGAGTTTCAGCAGCCAGAAATTCATAGGCCAGGGAGTCTGCACTCTCCTAGGATGGATAACCTAAGTATTTTCTTACTTTAGCTTTTTAGAAGGTTGATAATATTGAATTCTAAAGAAACTCCAGTTTGGATTCCACTGCTTCATAAAATTAAAGAAACTAAAGTTTATCTTTAGCTGGGCGTGGTGGCACACGCTTGTAATCATAGGACTTGTGAGGCTGAGACAGGAAGATCGCAGGTTCGTGACCAGCCTCAGCTACTTAGTGAGGCCCTCTGCAACTTAGTGAGACCCTGTTTCAAAATAAAAAATAAATAGGGCTGGGGGAGTAGCTTGGAAGTCAAATGCCCCTAGGTTCAAAAATAAAAAAAATAATAAAGTTTATCTTTGTTTTGTCAGTCAAATTAAGGTATGTAAATTTCTGGGCAAGTGTTTATAATGTTTAGTAGAACAAATTATTATTTCAAAACATCAGTTTACTTACAATTGATAAGCAAATGTATTTACTCAAAACATCTCTGCTGCGGGGTTGCTTCTTTAGGCTAATTGTGACAATGGCATGTGCCTATATATGTCATTAAATAATTTTTTTAATATTTTAATTTTGATTTTTCTCTACCTTTTACTTATTTTCCTCAAATAAATAGGTGTCCCTAGTACTGTACTGGGAAAAGCTAAATAATTCAGTAGCTTGGAAAAAAATGTAAAAGGTTAGTGGCCTTTTTTTCTGGTTAAAAATTGAATTCCTTTAAGCTAATGCTTCTTTGTAGATGTTGACGAGTGTGAGCGACACCCGTGTGGAAACGGAACTTGCAAAAACACGGTTGGATCCTATAACTGTCTGTGCTACCCGGGCTTCGAGCTCACGCATAACAACGATTGCCTAGGTAAGTCCTGGGGCCAGTCCTTTATTGCTTCTGCTTATGTCCACACAATATACCGAAATAAACAATGAAACTAAAGAACAAAAATAACTTCTATTATGAAAATTGCAAATGTGTGCCAAAAGATAGACAATAGCATTGACCAATTTCTAGTTGGCTAAAACCATTGATTGGCCCAAATAATCACAAGGGAGTGTACCTTTTTTTAGCTCTTTTGCTGATCAACAAATCAATTCAAAGGAAAAGGCCATTTGAGTGATAGTAAATATTTTGGGACTGGTGTATGGTTTTGGTTATTTTCACCTCTTAGGCAGGATTGAAGATAGACACTTTATTGTTTCAGCGTTACTAGAAGTATTTTATACAACTCCATTCTTGATTTACATTAAAATGCCAGCAGCCTCCTATAAACATATAAACATGTATCATGTCATGAAATTTCCTTTTCCCTCAGCTTTTGAAACCTGGATGCCTTTCCCCACATAAGTAGTGGGTGGTGACTAGGTTTCCAGATCAACCCTTATCACAGGTTGTTAGCTTTTGAGACACACTAATACACAAATATGACATGTGAATGAATAATGAGTGGGGAGGGTCCTGAAGCGGGTGAGAAAATAATAAGGAAAATGACAACAAATGTGTACTCCTCGTTCACCGCGTGCCAGGTCATGGGTCGGTGCTATACAGCATAACACGTGTGAATTACACGCCCCTGCACGGCGTGTGGAAGTAACTCACGGTTCCTAGCACCACGGGACCATCACAGCTCAACCCCACTTCCTAGGTCTAACCCAATTTATGTTCATGTTGGTCTTCTTTGTTTTTCAAAATTCTGCAGTTGTGAAAATGTTCTGCAGCTAATTGGACATTCTATTAGGCTCCCACCTCCTGACTATAATTTCTCAGACCCTATGTACAGGCAGGGAGAATACAAGACATATGGCTCAGTATCAAAGAGCAATCTTCGAACAAACCAGATTACTCACATGTAATCAAGTTGAAGCTTAACTGAAAACCTCACACTTAATGTCCTTTTTTATTTTTTTAATTCTGTGTTATGTCAGCAATTCTAGAGTGTGATCTTTGGTATTTAACATACTCACTTGTTTCTGTATATTCTGAGTTTAACATGCTTAGCTTCCAGTAAAGGAACTACGAATGTGGCCATCAAGTTAAATCTCATCTAACCCCTTGCCTCTAGGAAAAGGAATACTTTTCAACTAGAAAAAAATAGAAAGCTTTACCTTACACCTTCAGCTTTCATCTGGTTATAAATTCATGAAATATATTAAGATAAAAAATATATCCTCTTGTGGTTGAAATACAGTAGGAATTCACGTGACCTTGTTAGTTACACGAGCTGTGTGATAGGTGCCATTTTTCTCTGTGTTGATGAGGAATTGTGAGGTTTTTGTAAATGTATGCCAGCTCATGAAATAGGACTGGTGCAAGAACAATCTCCTGTTTGCTTACAGACATAGACGAGTGCGGCTCCTTCTTTGGTCAGGTGTGCAGAAACGGACGGTGTTTTAATGAAATTGGCTCTTTCAAGTGTTTATGTAACGAGGGTTATGAACTTACTCCAGATGGCAAAAATTGTATAGGTAAGAATCTAAACACCAAATGGTCTTTATTGTACTTGTGTTTTGTTTTACTGCCCCCCCACCACAACTTAGGACCTCATTCACATTTTATTTAATCATCAGATCACATGACCAAGAGAACCTATGATGGGGACATTTCGGTGTAAATTATTAGCCAGCAGTTGGGAATATATTTATTGGATACAGATCCTGGGGCTGTCCATGTCTCCATCAAAGTAGGCAAAGGAGATAAATTTAAAAATGACCAGCTTGTCAAAAAAGAACAACTCAAAGCCTGGTGTGGTGTGGTGGCA
The DNA here is from genome assembly GCA_004027185.1 of Glis glis. Lineage (NCBI taxonomy): Eukaryota > Metazoa > Chordata > Mammalia > Rodentia > Gliridae > Glis > Glis glis. Next base: position 8,112 of record PVJS01027685.1, read on the forward strand.
CATGCCTATCATCCCAGTACTTGGGAGACTGAGACCAGAGGATCGCAGGTTCACGGCCAGCCTCAGCAACTTAGCGAGGCCCTCTGCAACTTACTGAGAACCTGTTTCAAAATAAAAAGTAAAATAGGGCTGGGGGTATAGCTCAGAGGTAGAATGTCCCTGGGTTCAATCCCCAGTACCACAAAAAAAAAAGGAAAAGAAAAAAGAACAACCTAAGATGGTAGTAGAGTATCATAGGAAATATTTGTCCATGGTGGCCTAGCTAGACAAGTACTCTACCACTGAGCTACATCCCCAGCCCTGAATTCATGTTACTATTGTTCAGCTGACAAATAAATCTATGCAATGATTATCTCAGGGTTAAATGACTCTTTTCTTTCTCTCTAAAGATACTAATGAGTGTGTCACCCTTCCTGGTTCTTGTTCTCCCGGTACCTGTCAGAATTTGGAGGGATCCTTCAGATGCATCTGTCCCCCAGGGTATGAAGTCAAAAGCGAGAACTGCATTGGTAAGACTGGCATGCGTCCTGAGGTCCACAAGTTGTGCAGTGTAATGAGACTTGGTACGGACTCTGGAAATGTATTGCATCTCGGCCACTGCGAGCCATGCTGACCTAAGGAATTAAACATACAGCTGCCTGCAGCTGTTTTACTGAACCATCAGAAATGACTTGATGGTAGGAATAAAAAGCTTAGGGATGTGGGATTTTTCATTAACAGAAATCTTATGCTAGTCAAGGAATGTTCATCGTACTCTAATCTTTTTTCCAAATGTCAACAGAGACTTTACTGAATTTAAAGAGTGTCTACAAAAATTGTAATCTTTGGCACCCAACTTTAAAACAGTTATTGAAGGTGTCTCGGGTCCTAGAAATGTGAAGCAGAAAATCTTGACGATTCTGTGGAGACATGTTTTCTCCCCCTTGGGAAGGCCTCGTGTCAAAACAGAAAATATTAGTCCATTTGTCATAACAGATGTTTTTCTGTTGAAAGTCTTCCAGCGCACGAGAACACTGTCACCACATCAAAAGTGGGTGCCAGAATTGCCTGGTGGACATGACGAAGGCCGACCTCTTTAACAGTTCACTTTATTTCACTTTTATACAAATTATTTTTTACAGCCTTGTTGAAATTCAGAAGCCCCAGCATCTTACTGTGGTTTTTCTAATGAGAAAGGATTGCTAAGGATTTTTTTTTTTTGCCTTTGAGTTTTCTGATTTTTTAAAAATTCTATCACCCTTAGCAAGATTCCATCTAAAGATACGTAACTCTGCTGTTTACATTCAAGGGAGTTATACAGCTGAAAAAAGCTGTTGACGTCATAGAATTTAATGATGTTTCAGACCATATAATTAAACGTTATGGGTATCCCTACTCTGAGTTTCTGATTTTTATAATTTACTTAAATTTAGTTAAAATAATAATCATCATACTAGAATTTTCTCAGTAAGAAGTTTCTTGAAAGGGTTAAGATCCTCTCTTTCTTTCATTTTTTCATATTTAATCTTGATTCTTCACATTTCCATGATCCATGTCTTTTTTTTTTTTTTTTGCGGTACCGGGGATTGAACGCAGGGGCGTTCTACCTCCGCGCTACACCCCCGGCCCTATTTTTTATACTTTATTTTGAAACCGGGTCTCACGAAGTTGCGGAGGACCTCACTAAGGAGAGAGAGAGAGAGAGAGAGAGAGCGAGCGAACCTGGATCCTCCAGTTTCCACCTCCCAAAGTACTGGGATTACAAGCGTGCGCCACCACGCCCGGTGGTGATCCATGTCTTTATGGAACAATAACAGCAGCAGTGTATTAGCCACTAGCGGGGAAATAGAAATACATGCGCTTCTCTGTATCAGATAGTCTTGGCTACCTTTTGTCTTAGTAAATATCTATATCTATGATTCAGTTAACATTTTATTAAATTTCAGAAACGTTTTCCTTTCTTTAACTGTTGTCAGTCATTCCGCTATTGTGCATCTCTGAAAAGTTGGTTTTGAAACTTTCTTCTCCAGGAGAATATTTCCTTTAGGCTAGAATCGCTTCTAGCCAGTTTTTCTCAGAGGAGGTTCTTTGTAACATGACCACAAGTGCACACACACAAACATGTACGTAGCTATGTGTATGCACACGTATCCACCCATGCCTACATTCCGTGGGTATCACAGGGAACAGGTGGCACCTTTCTAAACAAAAATACAGGCTTTGCTTCAGGGAACTTCCTGCCAAATGGGAGAGGCATGTTTTGTAAATAAAGCTGTCTTGTAAAGGCATCCTTACAGTGATAGACACTGCACTGGAGCCATGCCCGGGAGACGGGAGCACAGGGAGGGGTTGTGAATTGCTGTGGTCCTGGTGAGAGGGCGGCTTGCTGAGGAAGTCTCGCTAAGGATCGGTGACATTCAGGGTAACTCTTACATGTTGGATGGGAATTTATTGATCAAAGAGGAAAGAAAACACAGGAGGTTGATTTGAAAACACATATGGTAAGGCACATCCAGTGTCTGGCTCAGAAGACTGAACTTGGTCTTCCAGGCAGTGCGGGTTCACTGCACGCAAGGGCTTACGCTTCTATGCTTTCTAGAAGGGATGTGCTATGACTCATTCATTAAAATTCTTCAACTATAAATTGAGAACTTAGTAAGTTCCAGGAGCTGAGAGTGCAACCTGAACTGAAGCCACAGGTCATGTGCCTGAAGCTATGGAATATTTAACCATTTAGTTAAAATAACCCATTAAATACGCACTTCCCATGGAGAAAATGGCCTAGTATCACTGGTAAGATATCCTTAGTTATTTTAAGGAGTTCTGTGGGGTGGAAGTGAGGTGGGGGGAGGGGGAATGTAGCAGTCACAGTATTCCAGAGGCACTCATTTTCAAAGTTAATCAGATGTATGGCTTAGAAAGTTAATTAGGGCCGGGCGTGGTGGCGCATGCTTGTAATCCCAGTACTTTGGGAGGCGGAGACCGGAGGATCAGGGTTCGCGGCCAGCCTCAGCGCACTCTCTCTCTCTCCCTGTCTCTCTCTCTCTCTACCTAGTGAGGCCCTCCGCAACTTCGTGAGACCCGGTTTCAAAATAAAGTATAAAAAAATAGGGCCGGGGGTGTAGCGCGGAGGTAGAACGCCCCTGGGTTCAATCCCTGGTACCGCAAAAAAAAAAGAAAGAAAGTTAATTAGATGTATGGTTTAGAGAGAGGAAAGATGCAGAAGTCAGTCAGGAGACAGCGCAACCCAGTGGCAGCTGATGGTGGATGGAAAAGCACGGAAGAGGTCAAATAAGAGGCCACGCACTGCTTGTCTATGGGAGTTAGAAGGTCAGGAGGAAGCCAGGTGTGGTGGCGCACACCTGTAATCCCAATACTTGAGAGGCTGATACAGGAGGATAGCAGCTTTGAGGACAGCCTCAGCAACTTAGTGAGAACCTGTTTCAAAAAAAAATAGTGCTGGGGATACAGCTCAGAGGTAGAATGCCCCTGGATTCAACCCCCAGTACTAAAAAAGCAAGGTCAGGGAGCAGGAATAATGACCCAAGATCCCATTTAGATTGGCAGAGAGCGGGATCAGGGAAGGCGACCATCAGTAGGACAAGTTCAGCCACCTTGAGTGTGTGGTACTTGTGAGATGTTGACCTGGTCTCGTCAGGGAGGCAGGTGAACGTACCTACACCCCTGGGGACAAGCATGTGGAGCTGGAGATGGACTTGGACTCTCTCTGGTTGGTTAACACTAGATATAACCTTTGACGTTTGAAGCAATAGTCGTTTATGTTGAAATAGTAAGTTAAATATATACATAACGTGACCTCATTTCCTATTATCTATTGGCTAGTGGACTGTTACAATATGGATCAGTACATGTTCTCAATTCTCAAGCAGTGCATTGATTTAATTAAATTAACACATTCTCCCTCTTCTGCAGATATAAATGAATGTGATGAAGACCCCAACATTTGTCTTTTTGGTTCCTGTACCAACACGCCGGGGAGCTTCCAGTGCATCTGCCCCCCGGGCTTCGTGTTGTCTGACAATGGGCGGAGATGCTTTGGTAAGCTTTAGAATGGCTTCTCGGTCATAATTCTCCCTCAACAGCCTCAAAGCTAGATAGCAAATCATCACGCTAGGGTTTCGTCATGGCAAAGCACCTGTCTGTGGTAAATACAGCATCTGTAATTTAAAAATACAGATCTCAAAGTATATGCAAGGGAAAAATTATAAGGTACTTTGAATGATTGGCACTATTTCTACATTTTTTTTTAGATTTTACACTAACAGAAAAATTGTCCTCCTAGTTGACCATTTATTTTCATGTTGTTGCAGACATGATTTTCTGTTTTGTTTTGGTGGTGTTGCGTTTTTGTTTTTTGTTTGTTTGTTTTTTGTTTGTTTGCATGAGTTGCTCCTGATGTGATTTGACTTACTGAACATTCCCCAGGTTGCGGTGCACCAGGGGAAAAAGAAAGACCACGTGTGGGAATTGTTTTGATATTGAGCATGATTTCTCAAATTCCCAAAGCACATTTAAAAATATTTTAAATGCTTTAAATAATTGAATAAAATTTTATAGACAGGTCACTTTAAATTCGCAAATGAGGAGCCAGACACGGTGTCACATGCCTATAATCCCAGTACTTGGGAGGCTGAGATGGGAGAATTGAAGATTCAAGGCCAGCCTCAGCAACTCAGTGAGACCCTGTTTCAGCATTAAAAAAAAAAAAAATACAAAGGGCTGCGGGTGGAACTTGGAGATAGAATGCCCCTAGGTTCAATTCCCAGCACCAAAAAAAAAAAAAAAATTGAACAGTTAAGTGTGTCCAGACCTGTCTTTTAACTGCTGATCTAATCTGCATCAAACATTCTGCTCATGAGAAATAATCTATCAAAACAAATATACAAATTTGCATATATTGTTATATACAAATGATTCCGGATGTTGAAATGACTGGTAAGGAGCTCTGTTATATTTGCTTTCTTGATTAGATACTCGCCAGAGTTTCTGCTTCACAAATTTTGAAAATGGGAAGTGTTCTGTACCCAAAGCCTTCAACACCACAAAAGCGAAATGCTGCTGCAGTAAGATGCCAGGAGAGGGCTGGGGGGACCCCTGCGAGCTGTGCCCCAAAGACGACGAGGGTAAGAGCGACAGCACCAACACCTTTGCACCAGCATCTGAAGGTCTGCAGGAGTCAACGTGTAATTTATGAATATTTTGAGGGTAAAATTATCCCCTCACGTGTAGATTTTGATGGCTCAGTGAGTGCCCTAGTCTGGGGGACTTCTTTCAACATTTGTATACAACATGAGAAGGGCAGGAGAAGCAAGAAGGGAAAGGAAATTATATTCCAGATTGCTGCAAAAGTCTCACAGAGGTGTTCTGGAGGTGCAGCTCGGTGGCAGGGCACATGTTCAATCCCCAGCATCACCAAAAAGTCCCACAAGAGTATAGTATTGCGGGCTGTGGTTCTCAGAATGTTAGGTAAATTCTGAGAAGTCGAGTCAGCATAGTGGCTATTTGTGAAAAGAATAATTCCTGGCAGGATCACACTGACTTGTTTCCAGGTTAGGGTTGGTATCTGTGTGTAAAATGCAAGCAAGTCTTTTTGGCTGCTCTGTGTTAAATGAACAAAAGGAGTCCAGGTCGGTGGTACCCTGGAAGGACCAGCTCAGGTGGCCTTCTCTAAATACACCCAGTGTTGCTTTTGAAATAAGTCATGAAAATAAAATTAAAAACTGTCATTAACGACAGCTTTGTATAGGAAATTTCCTGTATATTGCTCATTAGTTCTTCAGTTCTCTGATGGTTGAGACTCTTCAATAATGGAGAATTTGTATATTTCTCTGTAGTTGCATTCCAGGATTTGTGTCCCTATGGCCATGGAACTGTCCCCAGTCTTCATGATACACGTGAAGGTGTGCTTTGATAAATTTTATTCCTATATTCACATTTTATACAAATATATTATTTTTCATTTGTTAAGTCATACTAATGTATGATTTAACATATAGTATGTTTTATTTGATGTACATGTATATTTTTTCTCATATAAGTTGTATATATTATAAGACTATGTCGTGATATATGAAATACATATGACAAAAGAAATACCATGTTTTATTAATTTTAGTCTACGTTGAGTGGATGTAAATAGTACAGGTGCCTTTCTGTGTGAGGAAGTTCATGGGTGGTCTTATGTTCTAGATGTTAATGAGTGTCTCGAGAGCCCGGGCATCTGTTCTAATGGTCAGTGCATCAACACCGACGGCTCCTTCCGCTGTGAATGCCCCATGGGGTACAACCTTGATTACACTGGAGTGCGCTGTGTGGGTGAGTGTTGGCTCCACATTACACCATTTGAAATTTCTGTTTTGTTTCTCAGATTCAGCAAAAGTCCTCCCAGGTATCTGGCATGGTGGTGGGATTTGCAAAGCCAGGATAAGTAACTGGTAACAGCTCTTTCTTAGCCCAGCCTGCATTTTCTAGTCTGACTTTGTTTATGCAAAGATGGAGAGAGTTGCCCAACCTTTGTCTTCAACCAAGTGCACAAACCCTGATGTTCTAGAGACTTAGAATTGCCAAAACCTGCAACTGGGAAAGAGGTCCACTTGACTTTGTGTCTTTGCACACCTGCTCTTGAAGCAGAGGCCCACGTCCCTCTTCTGGATCTGTGATCTTTAGGGGTCAGAGTACTGCACGCTGATCCTTCATGGTCTTCAGCACTGCACCAAGACCAACCAACCAAGGCCGCGAGTGCAAGGGTCTCCATGCCCTTCACGGATCCAGGAAAGGTGTGCGGGCCAGTGTGGATCTTCATGGACATGCTTCCTTTAAACCAAAACTTCCCCAGACTTTGTGACACTTTCTTACTCTTCTTTTTCAGATACTGATGAATGTTCAATCGGCAATCCGTGTGGAAATGGTACATGCACCAATGTCATTGGGAGTTTCGAATGCAATTGCAATGAAGGCTTTGAGCCAGGGCCCATGATGAATTGTGAAGGCAAGTGATCCTGGTCTTGACCATTATTTCTTCTTGATATAGGAAGTGTATTTTAATATTTTGCTAATGATCATATTCATCCTAAGTGTATATTCTTTCACCTCGGTGAGCACAGTTACACTAACTACTCTAAACCCTTGTCTGATAATGCCAATATCTGGCCATCTCAGGCTTGGCATCTGTCAATTTTCTTTTCTCCTGAGATTGTGTCACATTTTCCTGGCTCTTTGGTGTATTGGTTAATTTTGGATTTGTGCTCCAGGTATTGTTCATGGTGCATTCTGGAATCAGTTATATTCCTCTGAAGAATGTTGATGCTTTCGTCTTAGCAGCTAACTTGGGGAGACACAATAGCAGGTGGCCAGGCCTATGGAGCAGAATGACTCAGATTTCAGTTCTGCTCTTTAAGCCTTAGTGACTAGCTTCTTTGGTTTTGCCCACACATGCATGGTACGGTCAGCAACTTGGGCTGAGTATATGGAAAAAAATGTGTTCCTCTCCCCTAGCACTCTCCAGAGTTTTCCTTACTCCTTGGTTGGCCCAACGTTTCCTCTCCTGGTTCTTCTGGACAGAACCTCAGAAATTTTCTAGTGAAGATTTAGCTACCAGGTACTGCCACTGCCAGGACACTGGTCATCTGCAGGGTGATTTCCAAAAGAAAAAAAAAAAACTCCAATGTGGAAATTATTCCTTGCTGGTTGTTTTCTCTGAATTTCAACTTACTGATAAAAACGTGGTATTTTTTCCAGATTTTGTGGCCATTATCTATTGGAGGATGAGTTTGCTAGGTACCAAATTCTGCACACCAATAGTAGAATTTTTGTCTTACTACTTTCTGTGTGACTGCCAGGTGGATTCACTAGTGCCTCTTTAAGCAAATAATTAGGGCTCTAGGCTAAGCCCATTCCTGTCCATTTCTTTGCTCAGATATCAACGAATGTGCCCAGAACCCGCTGCTGTGTGCTTTCCGCTGCATGAACACATTTGGATCCTATGAATGCACATGCCCAGTTGGCTACGCCCTCAGGGAAGACCATAAGATGTGCAAAGGTAAGGCCACAGACGGAGGAGTGGTTAGAACTTTATTCGCCGTGCTGCAATGTATTTTAGTGACTTTATAGTTCTCAGCGAGCTTCCTTGAGAGCTTTAAAGAGACAAATATGACAGCATTGTACTGGTAGATTTCCCTATCTCTATAAAATAAGACACCTGATGGTGTGTGCCTGGAAGTCAAAGAAGGTGAGATGGGTTAAGGAGTCCACTATGTCACGGTCTTGGACACTTATTAAAGCAAAGATTGCCCGTTGCGCACCTTATCCTTAAGACTAAGGCTGAAAGTTTTATACATCTGAAATGTAGCCAACAGTTGAAAAAGACGAGAATTCTCCTTCCCCTGTCACACCATGAAATAACAGGTTAAGAGCTAGAAAATGCCAGGCATGGTGGTACACACCTGGAATCCCAGCTATGCAGGAGGCTGAGACAGGAGGATCACAAGTTCAAGGCCAGCCTGAGCAACTTAGCAAGATCCTGTCTCAAAAGGAAAACTAAAAGGGCTGAGGATGTTGCTCAGTGGTAGAGCACCCCTGGATTTAATCCCCAGTAAGAGGCAGAAGCAGAAGACCAAAAAATATTACTAAAAAATAGCCCACTCCAGAGAGTTTCTCATTTTTGTTTTTTCCTACTAAAAATATTTTCTAGATCTGGATGAATGTGCTGAAGGGCTGCACGACTGTGAATCTAGAGGCATGATGTGCAAGAACCTAATCGGCACCTTCATGTGCATCTGCCCCCCTGGAATGGCCCGCAGGCCCGATGGAGAAGGCTGTGTAGGTAAGCTTTGAGGGGTGCCGCCTGCTTATGTCATACTCCCACTCCAAGCCAAGTGCGTGGCGCTGGTCCCAAGTCATCTTAACTGCAAGCCGGCTGTCGCCAGCTGTGCGGAGGCTGAGCTACAGCCAGCTCCCATCATCTCAGGATCTGCACCAATATGTAGGTTCTGAATAATGCAACGGTGAGTTTGCTGCCTGAGAATAGAGGCCTTTTTGTTTTTCATGATCCCATGTCCTGAAAATCTGAAACACTAAACGTGGAAGTACAGGAAAACTCCTTGAGCCGGGCGTGGTGGCGCACGCTTGTAATCCCAGTACTTGGGAGGCTGAGACAGGAGGATCCAGTTTCATGGCCAGCCTCAGCTACTTAATGAGGCCCTCCACAACTTAGTGAGACTGTTTCAAAATAAAGAATTAAAAAATAGGGCTGGTGGTGGAGCTTGTAGGTAGAATGCCCCTGGGTTCAATCCCCAGTACTGCAAAAAAAAAAACTCCTTGAAGTGGCTCTGTTCATGTACCAAAATAAGAGTGTGAGGTAATGGTCTCGCTTTTGTTTTCTCCTTTGAGTGAGGAAAGCTCTAAGGAGGCAGATAATCTCCTGTTGCAGGTGCACGCGGGACATCACTGCCACTTTTACCACATTGTTCAACATATTTGGGCCTCTTTTAATGCGTTTATAAAGGGAGGAGGTAGAGCTGTGACTTTATGATGCATGCCAAGTCTCCTGCCCTGCATGCTGGCCAGGCCCTCCGTATTCATTGGCTCAGGACTTCTTTCCAAAAGTGTAGTCACCTGGGACCCGTGGCCCACCACACAGCCTTCCCCCTGCTCAGAATAGGTGAGCCCTCCTTTAATTGAGAACCTGCTATATTCCCCTCCTGACCTCCCGTACCTGGAAAAGTTTAGGTATTTTTAATCTGAAGATTACTGACAATTTTCTCTTTTTGAATAAATACCAAAATAAGAATAAGATTTCTTGAAAATGAATCTTTGAGAGATTGCCCAGTGCCAGGAGTCAGAATGGAGCGTGGCTGCAGGGGGGCACCAGGAATCCCCTTGGGAAATGGAAATGTTCCAGAACTGCATTGTGGCAGTGGTTGCACAACCCTGTAATTTATGGAAAATCATTGGATTGTACATTTAAAACACATGAATTTTGTGGCACACATTAAGAAGTGAATCTATGGCCGGGCATAGATTCATACTTGTAATCCCAGTACTTGGGAAGCTGAGACCAGAGGATCCGGGTTTGCGGCCAGCCTCAGCTACTTAGTGAGGCCCTCCGCAACCTAGTGAGACTGTTTCAAAATAAAGAATTAAAAAATAGGGCTGGGGGTGTAGCTTGGAAGGTAGAATGCCCCTGGATTCAATCCCCAATACCAAAAAAAAAAAAAAATAAGTGAATCTACACAAGAAAATAAACACAAGAATGTGCATTGTAATGCTGTTTGTAATAAGCCAAAAAGTGAAACCACCTAACTGTCTAGAAAGAAGGACAGGTTAAAGAATTGCAGCACAGTCATGCTGGGAAATGAAGCCCAGTCAAGAGGAGTAAGATGAATATGCTTATGTATTGATACAGAAAATGCTAAACATGTAGTTACAGAACAATGTAAAACAATGAGTCATATTTTAAAGAGAATTGTAAATAATACTGTTTCCTGCAGGTACATACGCAAGTAAGGAAATACATAGGAAAATGTTTAAAAAGATAAACACCAATTCATAGTATGAATTAACCTCCAGAAGGATTTTTAACTTTATCGGTCAATTTTAATGTTTTACAAGAGTGCATTCCTGAATTACATGTATAATGTAAGAATATATTTTTTTTTTTTGCGGTACCTGGAGATTGAACCCAGGGGCGTTCTACCTCCGAGCTACACCCCCGGCCCTATTTTTTTTATCCTTTATTTTGAAACCAGGTCTCACGAAGTTGCAGAGGGCCTCACTAAGTAGCTGAGGCTGGCCGCGAACCTAGATCCTCTGGTCTCCGCCTCCCACGTACTTGGATTACAAGTGTGTGCCACCACGCCTGGCTTAAGAATAATATTTTAAACTATGCAATAAGCCATCAAATTATGAGTGGATTTCTTAGTGTGCTAGTCAGCTTCCTATTATTATAGTGAAATCCCTGGGATGATTAATTTATAGAGAAAAGGGTTCTTCTGGCTCATAGTTTGAGATGTTCCAGTCCATGACCAAGGGCCCCATGGTTTGGGGCCTACCGTAAGACAGCACACCATGGCAAGAATGCATGGCAGAGCAAAACTACACCCTTCATCAGCCAGAAAGTGAAATCGTGAGAGGAAGTGGCCAGGGTTCCACGATCCCCTGTGGGACGTGCCCCCCGCGACCTCGTTTCCACGTTAGTCCACTTTCTGTCACTCTGACAAAATACCCGAGAAAAGCAACTTCAAAGAGGAAAGATTTATTTGGCCAACGTTTCGGAGGTTTCAGTCCATGGTGGGCTGGCTCCATTGCTGCAGGCCTGTGGTGGGCAGAGCATCCTGGTGGAGAGGGTGAGATGAAGCACAGCTGCTCCCTTCACAGTGGCCAGGAAGCAGGGGGGAAGGCTGGGAACAAGATGTACCCTTCAAGGTCACACCGCCGGTGACCTACTTCCTCCAACGAAGCCTCACCTCCTATAGTTCACACCACCTCCCAATTGTCCATTCAATTATGAACCAATCAATAGATTAATCCATTAATGAGATCAGAGCCCCATGATCCAATCACTCTCACAAGTCTCACCACTGGGGACTGAGCCTTGAACACATGAGCCCTTGGGGGTCATTCCATTTCCAAACCGTAAGGCGTAAGGACATGCTGCTAGTACCCACCTCCTGAAGGTCCCACCCTCCCCAGTAGCAGCGCCCTGGGACCAAGCCCTTAGCATAGTGGTCTTTGGGGGGCATTCAGCACCCAAACTGTAGCACATAGTTTCTTTTAACTTGTTAGATGTTTTATTCAAATGCACTACTTAATAAAGTTAAAAAGAGCCTTTATTAGCCAGTTAGTTACTCAGCAGTTCTTTCTAAAACCATCTTCCAAGATCTGTAAACTCAGAAAATTAACCTAGACTCCTAAGTTATATGTCCCTCAAAATATAGCTCAGGAAAAATGATGACATGTATGGAAGGGAGGAAGTAGACATTGTTAACCATCCCATCTTCTTATTGTACGTAACACACATTTTCATTTAGTTCAAGTTTATTGAAATGCGTGTTCTCATTTTATCTGGCCAAAATATTTAGAAATATGTTCTACATTTTATGTATGGCACTTTTCTGACTTTTGTAGCTAGCTGGGTTCTCATTACAAGGCCACTGCATTTATATGAATGTGTTCTGGGAAGGGGTAGGCACGGTGACCAGGTGAAGAACCCAGGCGTCTGGCCCTGGCGCTGCCATAAATGAGCTGGGCGACTTCCAAGTGACTTAATTCTTGGTTCTTCAGTTTTATTTTCAAGACAATAGAATAAAGGTTGTATCTCACTTTCAAACCTTGAAGATTTTAGAAATATTGTAGAGAAGAGAGAGTCCAGGACCATCTCGATGTAAACAAAGAAATGGTCACAGCCACAGACTTTGGGGAACATCTTTTAAACAATGTGAAGTTTCAAACAGAAACGCGGGTGTTCAGTGCCACATTCTTCTTCAGACGTCAGCAGATGGTCCCAACTTTTCCAAGCTCATCCAACAATGTTCGATTAGAAGATTAGGAACAGAGGTGAATATGAGCAGGGGGAGGGTGTTGTAGAGAACCCAGCTCTACATCACAGTATCAAGAGAAGGAGAAACTGGCGACATGCTGTGTAACCAGGCAGGAAGAAGCAGGAGAAAGAGGCTAAGACTTAGAGAACTTCACTCAGAGGCAAAAGCCCCAGGGCGGTGCCCACAGTGACAGGAAGCGTGACAACTTTGGGGAGAAGTCATCCGTACAAAAAAACATGAATTAAATCTATAGATTATGACCAGTTCAGAACTAGTGACCTGCTATACTGTTTTCTTAGTAAGTAGTTGAACTAGAGAAAAATTGTCCAGGCATTAACTAATTGTACATCTGCAATTAATGTATACATAGTGGGCACCAAGAGAAGAAAGGAAAAAAAGAACCAGGTTCAAGAACTTCAGGAAATAGCCGGGCGTGGTGGCTCACGCTTGTAATCCCAGTACTTTGGGAGGCGAAGACAGGAGGATCCGGGTTCGTGGCCAGCCTCAGCTCTCTCTCTCTCTCTCTCTCTCTCTCTCTCTCTACTTAGTGAGGCCCTCCGCAACTTCGTGAGACCCGGTTTCAAAATAAAGCATAAAAAAATAGGGCCGGGGGCATAGCGTGGAGGTAGAACGCCCCTGGGTTCAATCCCCGGTACCGCAAAAAAAAAAAAAAAAAAGAAAAGAAGACCCTGTGATTGAGTGGCTGGCTTCTCTAATGAGTTAACACTGGAGCTACAACCTAAAATGAAAAATAAAGAAATAACAAGCGCGAGCCCCCTGTGGCGGAGACGGAGGCCAGCGGAGCTGTGTCCACGTCCATCCAGGAGAGTGGGGGGACGGGAGGTTTAAAGGTGATGTAGGGCGCTGCAGCCACAGGGTGGAGCGTGGCCCTAGCGAGCGACCGGGAGTAGGAGAGATCTAGTCCCAGGTCTGTGAGCTCGGTGACCTCCGGGCAACTTGGCTCAACTGTGCCTCGAGTTCCTCGGGTGGAACCAGATAGGAATAACAAGAGAACTTAACTTAAGCACGTGGGGTCGTTGGCCTGACTGAGGATTATAAAACACTGTTAGAGAACAGCGTTTGACAGATGGTAAAATTTCAATTAAATTTCAGTTGTTTTTACTATCTAATTTACACTTTTAGAGCTCTCTGGCTGCCTTACACGTAATGCTTTTTAAAGAGGTAAGAGCTGGAGCGGTGATTTCATTGAGGTGGGTGTTAAGAATCATCCAGATGAAAGATAAGGAGGCTCCGATCAGGGCTACAGTGATGTGGGAAAGAAGAAAGATCCGGAACAGCAGGAGTTAAGCCACAAACAGTCCTGCTGATGGACTGACTGGATGTGGTGGAAGAAGGAAAGGAGGGATAAAAGACGAGTCCTAGGATTTCTACTTGTACCTGTTGGATGATGTTACCATTAACTGATATGGAAAAGAACCAGGATTGGTTGGGCACACAGAAGAACAAGAGTTCTGTTCTGACCCTGCTAATGTCAGACAGTATTAGCTTCCCAAGTGGTACTGTCAAGCAGGCAGAGGTACTTACGAGCCAGAGATATAAATTGCTGGCAAATACATAGTGTTTGAAAAATCACAGGACTGATGAGAACACTGGGAGACATAGTAGAAAGTAAAACGGCGACTGGGCTCCGGGCACTGAAGACGTAGAGTAATGAAATCTGAGAGGCAGAGTAGCCAGCAAGATGGGAAGTACTCCAGGGCAGCGTGGTGCCTTGGGAGTTAAAAGAACAAAGTGTTTGAGTACTTAGAGAATAGTAACTTTTGTATAATGCTACCCAGAAGAAGACTAAGATGTAGACAGAGAGCGAGCCGGGTGCCGTGACACAGGCTTGTAATCCCAGTACTTGTATTTTCGCACATGACTTTTTAATCCCAACTTACCCATATTTTGGTGAAGAAGTTTTAAATATGATAGAATACATTAGAAGAGATTCTGTAAATTACACTTCTACAAGCTGCTCATTACTCATATCTCTTTTTTTGAAAGATGAAAATGAATGCAGGACCAAGCCAGGAATCTGTGAGAATGGGCGCTGTGTTAACATCATTGGAAGCTACAGGTGTGAGTGCAACGAAGGCTTCCAGTCCAGTTCCTCTGGCACTGAATGCCTGGGTAAGTTGACATGGGAGTTGTATTTCACTTTGTAAATAAAACATGTGTCTTATGATGTCATCACACAGGAGCTATATATATAGATTCTTGTCTGTTAAGCAAACCTGCAATCCAGCTAACCCACATGCCTCTTCTGTTAGAACGGCGTGTTTGCACACGTGCGTCTCCTGTGCGCATCTATGTGTAATGTAAATAACGATCTTAACTAGTCTTTCCAAAATTAAGATTAATTAAGCTCCACGGAAAATGTGACATTAGTAAAGCTTACATCAGGGGATGATTTAATTCCAAAAGAAAATATTTTCAATGTGAGGTAAGCTCTGCTGATATTAATACAAAGTAAATGCCACATTTCAAAAATGCGGCAAAGGCCAGTTTTTATATTATGGTACAGAAAAATGTCTTACAAAATATTTTTCTTGTGGAAAATGTAAGTCTCAAACATTACGTTGTATTTTAATGTGAAAATGAATATATTATAACCACTGCAGTTGATTGCGGTAGCTGTGGGATTACACCTGTAATCCCAGTACTTGGGAGGCTGAGACAGGAGGATTGCAGGTTCAAGGCCAGCCTCAGCAATTTAGTGAGGCCCTCAGCAACTTAGCAAGACCCTATTTCAAAATAAAAAAAAATGGGGCTGGGGGTGTAGCTCTTAGGTAGAATGCCCCTGGGTTAAATAAATTAAAAAATTTATTAAAATTGCTATTCATTTGCTTATTTAAAGAAAAATAATTTAATCTTCCTTTCATTTGCATTCTATAGGAATGGTGGTTCATTATCATTTAATAATGAATAATGGACTGAAGGGAAAATAAATCTAGTTCTAAAGTATAGTACCATTTTTTTGTTAGGTTTAATAAACTGTCCCCAGTGGAAGAGGACCCTGTGAACTTCACCACCAACAAAACTTTATCACCACTGAGCCGTCCTAAGCAGTGTAGACTGTTCATATAAAAGATCTCTATCTTTCAACACATTATTGCCACAAGAGAGAAAGCATTGTTGTCCTATTTGATTTGAAACCGGAGATAATGAAGTGTCGGTCCCTAGACCTTGACCCTTACTACTTTGCTATTTTCAGACAATCGACAGGGACTCTGCTTTGCAGAGGTCTTGCAGACGATGTGTCAGATGGCCTCCAGCAGCCGCAATCTGGTCACAAAGTCTGAATGCTGCTGCGACGGTGGGCGAGGCTGGGGCCATCAGTGCGAGCTGTGCCCACTTCCCGGAACTGCCCAGTACAAAAAGATCTGCCCTCATGGTCCAGGATACACCACAGATGGAAGGGGTAAGGCGCAGAGAAACTGCATGCATTTTATCAACACCATGAATTTCATTAATTCAGATTAATTTGAAGGAAAAAGGAAAAATCGATATAGTAATAATAGCTAAAACAGTTGTGGGCATATGTGTGTTTGTATGTAGGAGTAGAATGTTCTAGACTCATGCTTTAGGAACTTTAGAAGATTTATTCTTCATGTCAAACTTAAGTAGACTTCCTTGTTCCCATCTAAGCAAATGAGGAACTCAAGCAGAAAGTTAAGGTGTGTGCGTGTGTGTCACTGTCAACATGATTTACGTTATGATGTGAGACTATAATGCACCAATAAAAGCACATAAAAAAAGAAAGAACGTTAAGGTAACAATAAGTAAAGTTCCCAAAACCACACCTTTTTTAAGGGATGGTGGACGTGGGCATGGAACAAGTCTGTCTCTGATCCCAAAGACCTTGCTTATGTCCTCCAAACTACACTTGCCTTATTCAAATAAATACTGTTATTTGAGTGTAGGGACTCATTCTCTTTGCAACATGCTTACAGACTTGCTAGTTTATGAGGCTCACTCATAATTGATTGCTGATTTCCATTTTTTGTACAACCAACTAATATACCAGTGATCAGAAAAATACTATTTTCCACCATTTCTATACAGATTCCCAATCCTTTGTGTGAGTGCTTAGCTAACAAAAGCTTTTCTTCAGCATCTGATGAAAATATGAATTTGAATCCAAAACTATGGGAAATTATCAAAAATTCCAAATTAGTTGGACTTCAAAGTGATAGCTTTCTAGATCACAAAACGTGATTCATACTTAGATTTCAAAATGAGTTAACCTAAAGAGGAATTACCCACCATTTAGATTCTTTTTCTCCCCCTTCCATGTTGCCATTCCTTGAATAATGAAAAGCTACTCCAGCAGTACGACGGATACTTGCTCTTCTCTCCTCTCAGTTCCTTCATTTCTCTTCATTTGAAGTCGTTTTCACTTTGCGTATATATTGCCTTCTATTTGTTTTTTGTTATCTTCGTCCACAGATATTGATGAGTGCAAGGTGATGCCAAACCTCTGCACCAACGGCCAGTGCATCAACACCATGGGCTCCTTCCGCTGCTTCTGCAAGGTCGGCTACACCACAGACCTCAGTGGGACGTCTTGCGTAGGTGAGGCGAGGCATCTCTGGGTCCCCTGGTTTGTCAGTGAGAGCGTCCTACAAATCAGGCACTGTCGGGAGAGTGTTTCTGTTATGGCGCTCTGGAAGACGCGTTTTATTAAAATGGTGCCACTCCTCTCCATAAGCCGGTGCTTAATAAAACGTAGTCCTTGCCCTTTGTACAGCCACGTGGGGTGCAAAACTGTCAGGGAAACAAAAATTACAAAATATACTCCTAACATTTTATGTTTTTTAATTTATAAATGCACATTTGTCATCCTTTTGATGAACAAAAATGCTTTTATTGTGAACTTTTATGTTTGTATCTATAAAGAGAGTACCTTTTCCCCTATTTTTGCATAAGATGCAGCAATTAAGCATCACCTAAAATTTCTACTTGCACAGTAGTCTCAGTACAAAATCCTTCGACTATTTTATAGATTCTTTTCTTTCTTTTTTTTTGTCAATGTCTTGCCACCTCATTTTGTGATATATGGAGGGAAGGGGGCTGGCCTTTTTAGGGGTTTTTTGTTTGTTTGTTTTTTGTTGTTGGTGTTGTGGGGGGTTTTTTGTGGTACTTTTTTGAGTCACTCCATAGTATTCAACCTAGTTTTCATTGACTCTCCATAAACTTTTTGTCTCCATACTTCATCAGCTTATGTGCTATCTCAATAAATTACCTCTCACAGTACCGAATACACTTGGCATAAAAAAAAAGCTAAGAAAAACCAAACTGACTCTCTTCATAAGCATTCAAGTCACTTGGGAAAAAGTGTTGGGCCGGGCGTGGTGGCGCATGCTTGTAATCCCAGTACTTTGGGAGGCGGAGACCGGAGGATCTGGGTTCGCGGCCAGCCTCAG
>PVJS01027686.1:0-26073 GCA_004027185.1 Glis glis
TAGAATGCCCCTGGGTTCAATCCCCGGTACCGCAAAAAAAAAAAAAAAAGAAAAGAAAAGAAAATCATATACCATGACCAAGTTGGGCTTATCCCATGGATACAGGCTGGTTCAACATATGAAAAAGAATCCATGTAATCCACCACATAAACAGAACTAAAGACAAAAATCACATGATCATTTCAATAGATGTTGAAAAAGCATTTGACAAAATCCAACACCCATCCATGATAAAAACACTACAGAAAATCGAAATAGAAGGAACTTACCTAAACATCATAAAGGCAATATACAATAGGCCCAGAACCAACATCATATTGAATGGGGAAAAACTACGAGAGTTCCCCTTAATAACAGGAACAAGACAAGGATGTCCACTATCACCACTTCTTTTCAATATAGTACTAAAGACTCTAGCCAGTGCCATAAGGCAAGAGAAGGAAATCAAAGAAGTGCAAATAGGAAAAGAAGAACTGAAACTATCTCTATTTGGAGATGACATGATATTATACTTAGAAGACCCAACAAACTCAACCAAAAGCCTTATAAAACTGATTAACAAATTCAGCAAAGTGTGTAGATACAAAATCAATCTTAAAAAATCAGAAGCTTTTCTATATGCTATCCATAAATCCATTAAAATGAAATCCAGAAAACATTTCCACTCACAATATCCCCCAAAACAATAAAATACTTAGGAATAAACCTAACCAAGGATGTAAAAGACCTCTACAAGGAAAATTATAAAACATTGAAAAAAGAAATTGAAGAAGATTTTAGAAGATGGAAAGACCTCCCATGCTCTTGGATAGGCAGAATAAATATCATCAAAATGGCCACTCTTCCAAAAGTGATCTACAGATATAATGCAATAACCATTAAATTAACAAGGTCATTCTTCATAGACATAGAAAAATCAGTCCTTAAATTCATTTGGATGATTACAATGCACCAATAAAAAAAAAAAGAAATTCCTTTTTAACAACAAAAACCCAGAATAGCCAAAGTAGTTCTCAGCAACAAGAACCATGCAGGAGGCATCACAATACCTGACTTCAAACTATGCTACAGAGCCATAGTAATAAAAACATCATGGTATTGGCACAAAAGCAGACACATAGACCAATGGAACAGAATAGAAGACTCAGAAACAAATCCACACACTTACAGCCAATTGATTTTTGACAAAGGAGTCAAAAACATACACTGGAAAAAAGATAGCCTCTTCAACAAATGGTGTTGGCATAACTGGTTAACCACATGCAGAAAAAAGTGGAAATAAGCCCCACTTTTTCACCCTGCATAAGAGTCAATTCAAGATGGATCAAAGACCTAGAAATTAGACCAGAGACCTTGCAGCTCCTTGAAGAGGGCATAGGTCCAACTCATCAACACATAGGCACAGGCAAAAACTTCCTCAACAAGACCCCAAAGGCACAAGAAGTTAAAATGAGGATCAAGACATGGAATTTCATTAAACTAAAGAGCTTCTACACAGCAAAGGAAACTATCAAGAACCTCAACAGAGAGTAGACAGAATGGGAGAAGATTTTTGCCAGCTACTCCTCTGATAGAGGACTAATAGCTAGAATATACAGAGAATTCAAGAAGCTCACTGCTAAAAATACAAAGAACCCAATCAAAAAATGGGCAAGTGAACTAAACAGACACTTCACAAAAGAAGAAATACAAATGGCCAATGAATATATGAAAAAAATGTTCAACATCATTAGCAATCAGAGAGATGCAAATCAAAACTACCCTGAAATTTCACCTAACCCAATTAGAATGGCAATCATTAGAAACACAAACAATAACAAATGCTGGTGAGGATGTGGAGAAGTAGGAACTCTAATACATTGTTGGTGGGATTGCAAATTAGTGCAACCACTTTGGAAAACAGTGTGGAGGATCCTCAGAAGCCTGGGAATGAACCTACCATTTGACCCAGCAATACCACTTCTAGGTATCTACCCAAAAGAATGGAAACCAAACTACCAGACTAATGCATGTGTATCTATGTTTATAGCTGCACAATTCACAATTGCCAAACTATGAAACCAGCCAAGATCTCCATCAACAGATAAATGGATTACAAAACTATGGGACATATACTCAATGGAATTTTATGCAACCATAAAGAAGAAAAAAATTATGTCATTTGCAGGGAAATGGATGGAATTAGAGAACATTATGCCTCGTGAGATTATTCAGTCACAAAAAGTGAAAAGTCATATGCTCTCCCTAATATGCAGAAGCTAGGGAGAATAGGGCATAGGAGAGACTCCAGACAAAGATGGAGAAAACCTTAGATGAGTAAAGAAGGTGACCTAACTGAGGGAGATGGGAGGGGGCAAGAGGGAAACACCCTAATGCACAGGATGTGCATACACAAACTTATCAAAGTCAATCACCATGCTGAGCATGAGAAGGAGGGAAGGGGAAGGGAATGGGGGTGGGAATTGGGGGAGGGCTAATTGACTGATGTATGCATGTATACTTCTACCACCCTGAAACCCATCAAGATGTATGATTACAATGCATAAATAAAAATAAAATTAAAAAACTTCCTTTTGGTGATGGGTCCTAGGGTGTCGGTTGGATATGCTGCATTGGCTTTGGTTCTGGGTAGGTGCTATAGTGCAGTGTTCATGTAGCTTTTTCAGCTATAATTAACCTTGGTGATTGCCCAGACTGAAGGAGTTATAGGATTGTACCAGGAGTTGTGATGCAGCTCCCTTAGACACAGTGGATTTTCAGGCAGCTATGGACATGGTGCACCTGGCTGCAGGTGTGGGGCATGCATCGGTTTCCGTAGGTCATGTGAGCATAGGGCACCTGGGTGGGCCCAGCTGGGTATGGGGCAACATGCCTAGTAGTGGAGTGAGATGTCTATGTATTACACAATGCACTCAGACAAGACGTCTGTCCATGTCTAAGGGCTACAGGGAAGACTCTGTGGAGCCTTTGGGCCAACATACTCAGAGACCTCTGCCTAGCTTCTCAGGGCCAAGTGTGAATAGGGCAGAACATCTTCTCAGGGACTCAGTGGGTCATGCTTCTGAGAACAGGCTGTTCAGCTGGTTTGGGGCGGCCATAGAAGGGTGGATGGGGTCACCCAGTTGGCTTTCCAGGGGCCTACATGGACTGTGCCACTCAGAAAAGCCTGGCCTATTCTCAGAGTTGTGAACTGGTGGTAAGGGACACTTCTCTGCTTCCCTGGGACAGGCTGCCAAGCTATGTTCCAGGGCTGAAGGTTCTAGCATCACTTGGCTGCTTCCTGCGAGCCTCAGCAGGTCGAGCCACTCAGGGCTGGTTGCTTGGTTGCTTCCTGGGGCTGAGAATCTAAATGAATATATTTTTAAAGATTTAATAATATCATGCAAGTAAATCAGAGGAAGTGTGTCTTCTTTTAGGTGCCTTCCTGTGTCACTGTTTTTGAACTTAAGTAGTTCTAACAACTCAATGAACATATTTAATTCTGCAACTAGGCATCATTTTTCTAACTGGTCTATTTTCCAGAAGGCAAGAGCTTGTCTTTTTTTTAAATTTAAATTGTTTGTAATACAGCACATAAATTGCCATTAAACATGGCAATGCAATGAGAACCTCTAGAAGGAACAGGTGGGATCGCTTCCCATTTTTTTCTTATGACTTTGAGAATAAATCTCCCCCAAATGACACCTTTCTCCTTCAAACACTTCAGTTGTATATTTTATAACTTTTACATATGTCATTTTTACATGACAGTCACAGCTCCCACCTGGAGTTTTGCAACACTGTCCGCATGTTACCATTTTTTTTTAGAATATGCATGTTTTATTCTGAATAATTTTGCATAATAAAAATGAAAGTACAAAATAATTAAGACACAAAATATTTTAACAAGCTGAAATAAATCATGAAAGAAAAAAGCAGAAATGCAATCCAGAGCAGAGTCTTTCTTATAAAAGTTTAAAAACATACTTCCAATTTCACTAAGGAAGAGACCTGAAGGTTTTATCTAAATCTAATATTAAGAGTCTAAATAATCTACAATTTATTACATAGGCCACTAATATTGATGTTGAGGACCACCATATTCAACAAGTGAAGTTAAAAATAACAATAAATCATGCAAATTATTTAAAAAGTCACAAAATTTTGACAAGCTAAGAAAAGCTTTGAGAATACAGAGATCCCTACTGGACATTTCAAAAAGAATTAACCTTTTTCACTTCTTCTCATTTTCCTTTATTCATTAATTTATTTGTTCATTCTATCAACAAACATTCATTGGACATCTGTTATGGGCCATAAAATTCTAGGAGACTAGAATGTATAGAAAATTAACAAATAAAAATCTCAACTTTTCAATGTGACATTGGTTTTTGATAATTATATATACTCTAAATAGAGTAGGGGAAGGTAAATGAAATAAAGGGGGAGGGAACTGAAAATTTTAATAAGGTAGCCAGGAGAAACCACACTGGAAAGGTAGGTTTGCATAAGGAACTAAATAAAAAAGAGTTATATATGTCAATATCTACCTAATAAAAAGAGTTATTTCTTCCTCTAAAGGGATAAATGTGATGAATGCTAGCATTGAGGCATATTATAATGTTTTCCTAAGCTAATCTAGCTCTTTCCCAAATAGCCACACTTCGTACTAGTTGTTTATTTCCTGTCCCTTCCTTTTTCTCTTTTCTGTTTTGCCTGATACATCACAATTGGAAAAGGGAATTAAAAAAAAGGAGATGGGAAGTAACATCGGTTTGTCTATATCTCATAGGTTAACAACCCATAAATCCCAACAAGACTACATAGGAAATGCGCCTTATTGTGATAACACTGATGTTATAAGAGTGATAGAGGTTGACAAAATAGTCATTGCTCTAAAAACAGAACATTTAAGCAAAACTCTCCAGGTATTAAATTATCTACACATTTCTCTTTTATATTAATGGCCAAAAATGGTTGAAATATTTTATATGACAAATAACTTCTAGGAAATGAAGTTTTCTGGAGTCTAGAAAAATATACAAGTAGCTATAATAATCAATGCATTTATTGTTTTTATTTGATAGCATTCCAACACAAGTCAAACCATAAACAGTCAAGACCACTGAACTTTATTGTAAGAACCCAAAATGTATATGCATGTATGCATGTATGTGTGTACACACACACACACACACACACACACACACACACACACACATGCATGTACACACACATTTATCACTGGGATTTGAGTAAGTACCATAGTAAATGTATAGCTTTTCTGACAAATAAAAGAGTAACTATTCAGCAGATTGCTACAAAACCAAAATGAAGGGGACTGTGTGTATCTACACATGTGAGAGAGACAAAGAGACTTCAAGTAAAAACCTGGTATCATTAAAACATTAAGGAGTTAGTGAAACTAACTATTGATTTAATCTAAACCTGAATTCTTCCACCTACAAATAATATACCACTTTCTTTCATGCAAAGTCCATCTCTAAGAGACTAGTCTCAGGATTACCAGGATTCCTACAAATCCTTTCGAGATTTCTGGGAACAACAGCTAACCCTTGTGCACCTAGCAATATCAGCAATCACCCTTGGGGTGGGAATGTAGATGGTATTATTAATGCCAACTCAGGAAATTGGGTCATCTTTAGATAGACATAAGGAGAGGGTAGAGAACCCACACCACTCTCAAATCTATTGAGAAAATAACATCTACAAATGTACAGGAAAAATCATTGCTCCCAAATAGAGGGTTATGTCTTTTTAAGTTGAATCTGTACTAAAATACTGGGATGTATTTTAGTGTGTCCCCGTTGAGAGATAGTAATACAGAATGGATGAGCTCGAGACTTCAAATCTTCTTTTCTGAAATGATTATAAAGACAGTGGTCAGATTCTAAGTCACAGAAATGTTTGTTCAGGAAGAAAATCTCAAAAGCCCAACTGCTCAGAGGTCTCTGCATGACCCTTTTGCAGGTAATGGATCTTTTAGTAATGCTGCACAGGTTGATAAACTGTGCAATAGAACTCTATGAGAAAATATAGACACAAACACCCCCAAAAGTTTATTAAATATCTACTGGGTGGTATGCTTTCCCCTAAGTACTATGGATAAAGAGAGCAGTTACAACTCCTGACTATGGAGAAGACCCAGTCTAATGAGTGTAAAAAGAATATAAACATATACTACAAGACAAAGTAATAAGAGATTCATTAGCAAAACAAGCAGGTGATTTGGGAAGCCAATAGAAGCAATAAGTTGAATGTTTTAATTAAATGACTGACATGGAATTTGAAAGATCATGAACTCTTTAAGACCTCTTACAAAAACAAAACAAAACCCACAACCTTCCTTCTTTTGGGTTCACAGCACTCTCTCTTAAACTTTATATAAATGAATAGATCTAGAAAACTCTAACTTTTGACCTAAATATAAGAGAATATACTGATCAAGAAGCAAAAGGCAAACCAGGTATGGTGGCACATGCCTGTAATCTTAGTACTTGGGAGGCTGAGACAGGAGGATCACAGGTTCAAGACCAGACTTAGCAACTTAGCAGGATTCTCAGCAACCTAGGGAGACCCTGTTTCTAAACAAAAAATGAAACAGGGCTGGGGGTTTGGCTCAGAGGCAGAATGCTCCTAAATTCAATCCCCAGTTCTTCTACAAAAGAATTTTTAAAAAGTAAAGTAAAAGGCAATAACTAAAGAAAACCATATTAAAAGTAGATGCCAAGCCGGGCGTGGTGGCGCACACTTGTAATCCCAGTACTTTGGGAGGCAGAGACCGGAGGATCCGGGTTCACGGCCAGCCTCAGCTCTCTCTCTGTCTCTCTCTCTGTCTCTCTCTCTCTCCCCCTCCCCCTGTCTCTCTCTCTCTCTCTACTTAGTGAAGCCCTCCGCAACTTCATGGGACCCGGTTTCAAAATAAAGTATAAAAAATAGGGCCAGGGGTGTAGCACAGAGGTAGAATGCTCCTGGGTTCAATCCCCGGTATCGCAAAAAAAAAAAAAAAAGTAGATGCCAACACTATACAATTTTCAAATAAGCATGGTGATTTGGCACATATTCTTTGGAAATATGCAACATTCACAAAGAATTTTTGAGACTTTTTTTGCAGTACCAGGGATTGAACCCAGGGGTATTCTACCTCCAGGTTACATCCCCAGCCCTATTATTCTTTATTTTGAAACAGGGTCTCACTATGTTGCGGAGGTTGACAGACAAAAGCTGTAATGATGGTTCCACAGTCATGAGGTGTCCAGGGTCCTTCAGGCTTTCTGACCCAAAGCATAATTACTGTTACCTCACGA
This sequence comes from Glis glis, assembly GCA_004027185.1. Lineage (NCBI taxonomy): Eukaryota > Metazoa > Chordata > Mammalia > Rodentia > Gliridae > Glis > Glis glis. Next base: position 7,308 of record PVJS01027686.1, read on the forward strand.
TTTAAGGACTACTCGAGATTTCGTCATCACAGCCACATTCCAGGAAACAAAGAGGGACAGAGGAATTTTGACAGGAAATTGTCCTAACAACTTCTACTAACACCTCATTGTTCATTCCTATTGTCAAGGAGGACTGCGTGATATAGTTTTCAATTGCCAATGGTTAATAAGGAAAATGGAAAGGGTAGACATGGGACAGCCCATTTTATAACATCAGTATTGGGTGAAAAGATTAATTGTATTCTTTTGCCTAATAGAATGTAAAACAATAACTGTAGCTGTTTTTCTTCTTTTACATGATAACAAAAGCTAACAACCAGGTGTTTAGCATGTCAGTGCTCTAATTACTTAACATGTATCAACTTATGTTCTCCTCACAATAACCCTATAAAATAAGTATTTTATTCCTATTTACAGTCAAGAAACCAAAACATAGATAGTTTAAGAAATTTTCTCAAATTCATAGAACTGGCAAATGTCAGAGCCAGGGTTTGAACTCAAGTAGTCTGCTTAAGTCTATAGAATACAAAACTACATTATAAGTGAAATCGTAGTTTTGGGGATAGGGGTACTGGGATTGAACCCAGGAGCATTCTACTTCTAAGCTACACTCCTGGCCCTTTTTATTTTGAAACAGGGTCTTGCTAAGTTGCTGAGGCTGGTCTCGAATCTGCAATCCTCCTGTCTCAGTCTCCCAAGTACTGGGATTACAGGTGTGTTCCTCTGTGCCTGTGCCTGGCATAGTCTTTTTTTTTTTCAGTACTGGGGATTGAACACAGGGAAGTTCTACCTCTGAGCTATATCCCCCAACCTTATTTTCTTTCTTTCCTTCCTTCCTTCCTTCCTTCCTTCCTTCCTTCCTTCCTTCCTTCCTTCCTTCTTTTTGAAACAGAGTCTCACTAAATTGCTGAGGCTAGCCCCGAACCTCAGATCCTCTTGTCAAGCCACCGAAGTACTGGGATTATAGGCATGTACCACCATGCCCGGCCCATCATAGTATTTTTTAATTAAAGAGAAACAACCCTCCAAACAAAAACAAAAATATGATTCTGGAAGATAGAAATGTGCAGAAAATTATAGTATTTTGTTATGTTAGCCATATTTTTTCCTGAGTGTCAAGGATCTGTGACTTTCCTCTTCAAACTTCTCTGAATTTTCAAACTCCCCATTAGAGATGGGAATTGCTTTTGTAATGAGAAAGAAAAAATGTCTAGTAAAATACGGATGCCACAAGATGAAAAGCGGGAAAAGCCTAACAGTAAGCAGGAAAGCCTAACAATAACAAAGGTATAAAATAAGTATGCAAGCCCAACAATCTAAGTGTGAGAAATGGGAGGTTGAGGGCAATGTACTCTTTGTAAACGCTGACACCAACCAACCACGGGTGCATACAAAGCTACATCAGTTACTTCACTTCAATGTAAGTCTCTCTACAGGGAAACACTGTTGATCACCACGCTTTCTGTAAATAGGCATCAACTTAAGTGCTGGATGTTTAAACATGCGCATTAAATTCATCTCAGCCAAATTCTAATAACAATGTCCCCTGGAAATACTACCTTGTGATTCACCAGTCATTAAAGGATATTTCAATCCAGTTGACAATGAATGATTTACAAAAGACCAAAAGGTATGGGGGAAAGAGGGGAGACTTCTATGGCCAAAAGACTAACTTTTGCTTAATGACAAGCTTTATCACTCTCAGTGTGATAAAGACAGTCTTTCTGTTAATGGAAAAGAAAAAAGGTTCTGGTAACTACTATCAGGGTGGCTGACTAAGCATTGTACAAGAATACACTTTATTTTGTAGGTCTTTTATGCAGAGCCATTACAGTATAAGCAGTGGCAATTGAACACTATTGAGCCTTAATTTGGGTTTGGGGTCTTTTGCATCAACAAAAAACAAGACCAATAAAACGAGTCATTAAAAAAAAGCCTTTCTAAGAATTAATGGTATTGCAAGACCTATTCAATTATAGAACTTTTAAGAGCTGAGAATAATTTTAGAAAAGAACTATTCCACCTTATCCCCAAGTTATAGACCTCCCGAACAAAGAATTACCAACTGGGGAAATAAATAGAAATGACACCAGAGGGGCCTTGGAAAGCTGAGCTACAGTGTTCTGTTCCATTTTGAGGGATGGAATTAGATGAAGAATGGGATTTGAATTGGAGGCTGAGAAGTCACCTCAGCCATGAAAAGACCAAGCTCCTCTTCCAAAGAAGGAAAGAAGGAGGGAGGCAAGAATGGGTCAGTCTCAGAAAGCTCAGAATGCAGGATCAGTGTGTTTAAGAAATAAAACAGACATTCAGATGCTTATCTGAGTTTATTACAGGCCACTTGAGTTTGCAAAACCGAGCATGCATCATCTGCCCACGATACCAGCTTTCCTGGGAGGTTTCTAATCCTACCTCTCATCCAGGTGGAACTACTCAACTCTGAGCTCATTTGATGCCTTTTATGGGATCACCTCTTGGTCAGAAGGTGGAAATTAGACATATTCATTTTAATATTTTTCACCGATAAGTGATATTTTCATACTATTTTTCTTAAATTAAAAGGCTTTGAAGGGAACTCTTAGTTTATTGTATTTCATTCATGCATGTGAAGAAAAAGGAAATAATATTCTCTTTTTATTTTGTCAGATTTTTTTTCAAAGTGTGTCAAAGAACCACACTTCTTAGGAAAGTACTTATTTGGATCTTAATGCTATTGAATATTCTGAACTGATTATGATGTGTGGTTTCTATGTTCTTTTCATGTGCTTTAAGAGGTGATATAATGGGAAAATAAAAATGTCTTTTCCTCAGTTCTAAACAAAGCCTTTATTGATGTATATATAACAAAGCTTCACTACTGCAGATTCCTTTGTGGAGTAATCTTTGTATTTCTAAAGTTGGGCAAAAATTATCATGCAGGATACACAAGGCGGTGTCTCCCTCAATGGTAGAACAACTGAGCTGACTCCATGAATGTAGGCATCATTTGTAAAAATCACCCTATTTTCCAATTTTCAAGCATCGTTTGTTTGTGTGTGATCTTTATTTGAGGAAGTGATCTTGATTGTTCTGCAGGCATGCCTTCAAAGGAAAGCATCACAGGTAACTTGTGAGGTTTAGCATCTCACCCCTTATTAGTGGAAAGGTGCACATAGCACAGCACAGAAGGTGAGCTGTCCCCCCATGTCTTCCCCCACTTCCTTCCACAGAAACTGAAGTCTTAGCTATGCAGATGAATCCTAGAAAGGAAGACTATATTAACTAACCTCTCCTGCAGAGAAGGGGGAGGAAGTGGAGATACAAAGATCATCCCAATAGAAGATAAGCAAAAGCTTGCTTTGACAGTGTCTGTGAACTGTTCCTAAAATGTAAATGATGAACATGGTCTTGCCTCATTTATTTTTCAATTCTTCCTCTAAGCCTGGACTCTAAAACATGGATAGGGTCACTGGGCATGGTGGCACATGCCTGCAAATCCAGTACTTGGGAGGCTGAGACAGGAGGATTGCAGGTTCGAGGACAGCCTCAGCAAGTAGTGAGACTCTCATCAACCTAGTGAGACTCTGTTTCAAAATAAAAAATAAAATAGGGCTGGGGGTATACCTTGGAGGTAGAATGTCTCTGGGTTCAATCCTCAGTACCAAAAAAAAAAAAAAAAGCTGGGCATGGTGGCACACGCTTATAATCCCAGTACTTTGGGAGGCGGAGACCAGAAGATCCGGGTTTGTGACCAGCCTCAGCTCTCTCTCTCTTTCTCTCTCTCTCTCTCTCTCTACCTAGTGAGGCCCTCCACAACTTCGTGAGACCCAGTTTCAAAATAAAGTATAAAAAAATAGGGCCGGGGGTGTAGCATGGAGGTAGAACACCCCTGGGTTCAACCCACGGTACCGCAAAAAATAAAATAAAATAAAATAAAATAAAATAAAATAAAATAAAATAAAATAAAATAAAAGGAGAGCAATGAACTAGAAGAAGGTTAGGGTTAGGGGATTCTGCGAAGCAGATATACCTGGTAAAATGTTCAGACTTTCGTGTGGGGATAAAAACACTTCCTGTTGCCCTTCCCCAGGTATAGTCATATGACTTGGTCTTTTATTCCTATGTCCATAGTCAAATATTCTTTCTCCAGGGGGTTCTCTGGTCACCCCATATAATTTACAATCCTACCCCATTATTTCCTCTCTTCCTGCCCTACTTTACCTCCATTTTTACCATTTAATACATCACATATTTTCCTATTTATCTATTTTTCCATCTTGCCTACTAAGTGAGGGCGAAAAAACATTTTATCTGATTTGTCTATTCATATACTCAGCACCTAAACTGATGGCTCACACATCCTTTACATGTTTGTCAAATGAATGAAACCCGAGTCAGAGTGCAGAGATGACAAAATGAAGGCCTGATCACAGAGACTGTGACTCATGTTACTTCCATGGTATTTGAGCACCCAGTTTGTGCCAAGCACTGACACATGATCCTTACATGGAACATCTCATATAATCCCAGCAAGAACCTACCTCAGTGGGTAATACTATTCCATTTTTATGCATGAGGAACCTGAAGTACTAAAGAGTATTTCAAGCAAGTTACTGAAGCAAGTGAGCCAAGGACTGTTCGAGGGTCCCATGACCAAACTGGGTCACCTCTATTTCATGAGAAGGAATGACACAGGTGAGGCAGGGACAGAGGCAACTTCACCAGTGTCGAAAACCAAAAACAGTTACAAAAAATAAGGCCTCGGAAGGGGCTTCCTCTTCCCTCTATGTGTATAAACTGACTAAAAAAACTCCTATAAGCAAAGTTGTTTGAAGATCCTAAGAAAGCAGTAGTCACTAATAAAATACATAAGGATACTAGTGAACGGTATGCCTAGACCAGACTTCTAACCACATTCACAACCACAGCTGTGCTCTCCGTATCTGCACTGCTTAGCAATCTGCTAAATAAGCATCTTCTAAGAGTGAAATGAATCCAAGCAAGCACAAACAAGCAAACAAAAACAACTTCCAGATTACTCCCATATCTTCATTTTCAATAAGAACTAACTAAATCGATTACTTTATTTTTATCTAAAAATTTACAAGTAACAGATGATAAAAATAGGCATTTGTTTGCTCTCCTTATATGTGTTCTTTGCAGGTACACGTGAGTAAATATACTGCTACACACATATACACACACAGGTATATGGAATAAAGGGACTATAGCTTTAAACCCTCTCCAATAAACATACTCATATATTATTATTAACAATCCTTCAAAATTCCCCTCCAGTTTCTCTGAATAGGAGCAGAATGTGTGAAAACATTTGACTGACTTCTATTCCATCAAATAGAAGTAAATTCAAATATCTGGCCCTACTCGTGATATATTTGTGAGTAAATTACCAAACATCTCTAATTACTGTTCAGTAGTTTCTCTATGAGCAAAATGAGACAAAGAATATTCACCTCGCAAGGACTGTTAGCTGCAAGAAATAGAAATAACAATATAGGCAAAGTGGTGGCATGTACATGGTACAGAGGATTGTTCAACAAATACTAATTACCATTATAAAAGTGCTGAAAAATCCACAAAACCTTACCTTAACATTCTCCTTTCTCAGGGCGTCAAGTCTACTTCCTTGTGTTTTCCCTCCAAGACCTTAACAAAATAGAAAAAATATATATAGATTTTTCTTATTCAGACAATAGGTTATCATAACTTATTCTTCGTGATGCTTTATTTGGTACAACATTCCAACCCAGCCTCCAAAAATACTAGCCTTTTCTTTTGATCAAAGAATCTAACCCACCCATTATAATTCTATCAAAAGTTCTATAGAAAGAAAATTTTGATGGGAAGTGTACGGAATTTGAAATTTTTGAAAGAACCTGATCACAGAAGATGTGACTGTTTCTTCCATAAACATATTTATTCCCTTTCGTACTGAATAATGTTCCAGATGTTTTTGGGCAACACTCCTCCAGTGCAGCTGGTGTCTACAGCAGTGTACCTGGGATGCTCTGACACTTTAGTCATTCGAAGAGATGTGCTAAATAAAATTGCAGGCAAGATGTTCATCTGGGCTATCAGCAATTAGCTGATTAAAATGGAATGATTACTGGCGAAATTGAAAAATGGCCACTTAAGCATGTGTTCATGGTACATAAAAACATAGTACCAGATATTAGTAAGAAATTTGCTTTCAAAGTGCCATTTGTTGTGAAAGTGCCACCATAGCAAAGAAATACACTCCAAGGGAATTCATTAGATTACATGTTTATAATCTGGTCTCCTGGTAATATAATCATACCAGACTTCACCTTACCCCAAATGTTCCTTCACCCTAATGAGTTCAAGGCCACATGGCCCAAGTTTTTGTTCCAAGAAAATAAAGTAGTATATTCAAGATGAAAATATTTCATATAATATAAATATAAAAGCTGTAATAATGAACATAATATTGTTTTATAAAATGCTGACATGACAGAGACAGCTCCTAACTGCTAATTCCTCCACCTTGTACATAAAATTCTTTCTTATCTATTCAAATAAAAGGATTGCTCCATCTCCTATATACTGTTAACTTTATCATATCTATTGGGTTTTCCCATTAGCATTTCAAGTGGTTCAAGGCTCTGTCAGCTTGAGGAAGACAAAACTTTTCCTCAAACTTGTGAACCCAGTACCCCTCCAGTCTTCCTCTGGTTTTCTTTTCCCATCTATCCCTCTTTGCATCCTAAAATAATCTCTCAGATCTAAAACAGAATTTTCTTCTAAGAATACGCACAATGGTTACCACCCCGTGACCATTTTGTTTAAGCTATCTTGCATAGGTAAGTCAGGAATTTATATTGACACAAATCTTGCCCCCTTCACATCTAAATAAGAAGCCCTTAAAGGCAAATACTCAAACTTAATATAACTATACTGTACCTAATACTGTAGCAAACATAAGTCACTCAATAAATATGTATGATTTCTCATATTCTGTATTTGGATGTTTAGCATGTTTATTTTCAGATTGTTTTTTTAATATGAATATTTAAAGCTATAAATTTCTTACAAAGTATTGCTTTAACTGTATCCTATGAGTTCTGATATATAGAATTTTCATTTTTGTAGAATCCAAGTTCTTCCCATTATGATTTTTAATATGTGGATTATGTAGAAATATATTCCTAAATTTCAAAATATATTCAGGTATATGCAATGGATTTCTAACTTTATTGAATTATGGTCAGTTAGGATGATCTAGAAGCAATAATTTTTCCGTAATTTTTTGAGATTCACTATATGGCCTAGTACTCAGTCAGTTTATAACAATTTCCACAGCTTGAAAAGTGTATACTATTTCATTGTTTTGAGCAATTCTTTCACATGTGGAAGCTAGGGAATAATTGGGATATAAGAAAGACTTTAGATAATAGAGGAGAAACCCCAATGGAGTGAGGGAGGTGGTCTAGGGGAGGCTGGTGATGGGGGGGGGAGAATTAAGGAAGAAAACACCTCCATTGAATTTATGTACATATGTGAGAATACAAATTCCAATCTCAATTTCATGTATGGGGAAGGAGAAAGAGTGGAGAGGGAGCCAGGAGGAAGCTCCCCAAATGCTATGTACATGTGTGTCCCAGTCACTATGAACTACATTATGATGTGAGACTGCAATGCAACAATAAAAGTATATTAAAAATAAAAATAACAATTAGAATAAGCATGCTATTTATTCTAATTTTTGTCAATGTGATCCAACAACTTTGGAGACCGATGAATAAAAATATCATCATGATTGTATACTTATCATTTCATTCTACTACTCACAACTTTCCTTTGCTGGTTTCAGTACTATAAAATTAATTTCAAAGGATCTTATTCAGGAATTCTAATTTTAATCAAGATTTAGGTTGTTATATATATTTTTTGTATGATTCTCATAAAAAGAATATGGCTACATTTTGCTTTGTTCTGCTTTCTCTGTTTGATAAACTTTTTCTAAGTGAAGTATTTAGTCCATTTATATTGATTGAGATTGCTGTTGTTTTTGAACTATTAACTATTTCTCTCAATATATTGAATATGCTGTGTGTGGCCTACTTGTTCTAGATTCTCCCCATCCCTACTTGGCTTCTTTTAGATCAACTTTCCTAAGCTGGGCATGGTGGCACACACTTGTAATCCCAGTACATGGAGGCTGAGACAGGAGTATCACAGGATCTTGGCCAGCCTCAGCTACTTAGTGAGGCCCTCTGCAAATTAGTGAGACCCTGTTTCAAAATAAAGAATAAAAAATAGGGATAGGGGTATAGGTGGAGGTAGAATGCCACCTGGGTTCAATCTCTAGAACCACAAATAAAATAAAATAAAAATAGATCAACTTTCCTTTATTTATCATCAATAGCTTGGTTGTTACATGATCTGTTTCTGTTCTTCTAATGGCTACCCTATATATTTTAAAAGTTATATTTAATAGTTTAATCTAACAACTTATAAAGTTAGTCATCTCTTTATTTTTCTAAGGAACAACAAAAACTTCAGAACACTAATCTCTACCTTCTTTAGCTCCTAAACACCAATCTCCTCTTCTTTAGCTTACCTGCAATTACTACCGAACATTTTCTTACAAAATTATTCTTTTTCTCATAACAGCCTATTCTTTAAATTTTCCTAACTGAATATATATTTATAATAAATATTCTTGATATCATATTTTGAATTGAAATTATATTTATTTTGCTCTCCTCCCTGAGATATTGTTTGACTAAGTATAGAACTCTAGTTTGACATTAATTTCTCTTGGTATTTGAAAATATTACTCCACTGATTTGTTAACTTCCATGGATGATGTTGAAGATTCAGTTGTCATTATCACGTTCATTCTTTTTTTTATCCCTCTTTTCTCTCTGGCTGTTTTTAAGATCTCATAGGGGATTAAATATGGTGGAATAGAGGAAGACAGTGCATTTTGGTTGCTCCAAGACTCGGAACTCAACAGCAGGAAGACTTCTTCTTGTCAAAAGGAAAAAAGCAGTCAGAACTCAATAGAAGAAAGTAGAAACATGGTGGAATTGGACACAGCACAGTGAGCAGAAGACTGAAAAGAGCTCCATAAGTCTCATCTGTTGAGCAGGGAGAGTAGGCAGGCATCCTCTTGGGGAGCCCGCACTGGAGCTGGCAGCTGCTGGGACCCAGCGGCTCTCAGCGACCAACTCCAGCAAAAAAGTGGAATCTTGTTGAGCCAGTGATCGCAGAAAACCATCATCAAAAGCAATTGCATTCTTCTCTCCATGCTCAAATATATCAAGATGGCAACTCCTCAGACTGCCCAAATAGAATGACCTGGAAACTCTTGTGACTGAACTTGGACCAAGAAATGACAGGACCTTCTTGCAGGGATCCAAGTGGCTACAACCTGCCTCATCAAAACTACTGTGAATCTACAAACCAACCAGCCAAACTGCCCAGCAAACTTCTGTGGCTGCAGCTGAACTTGTCCTTTCCTGCAAGGATCCAAGCAACACTTGTCAAGACCATGAGTATACAAACTGTCCCAGTGGGAGCCTGTGCAGCTACCGGGACTTGTATGGCAAACAACAGAGTTTGCAAATTATCCCTGTAAAGGTGGGGACAAGGGCTATAGTCAGACATGGCAGAAATGAGAATTAGCAGATAGTACCTGGGGACACTCCAGAGGGTGAAACCTAGGGTCAGCAGTTCATAGCACCCCTGCAGGATCTCCAGCAATCACCACAGAACTGCCAGCAGTGATGTCTGTGGGGTGAAGTAACCCAGCCAACTTTGCTGCAGGCTCAGAAGGCAATAAACTCATGCCAGCAGTGTTTGGGTGCCATAAGCACCAAGGCTGGAGGCCAACAACTTCATATGTGATTGCAGTTGCCGAGAGCAGCATTGGTGTCCCTGGGGCTAAAAAACTGAGCCACCCAAGACCCAGGCTAATAGTACAATCTCTCCCTGCCAGGGCTTGGGCCCTGGAAGCAGGAAATCCAGGGACCTGCAAGGGTTCACATGATAACAGCTACAAGCTGGGAATGCATACTATCTCTACCAGCAGAGTTTGTGCCTGGTGATCACACATGCCAGTGATTGACAGTACTCCACAATATCACTACCAGTAGATCAGCAGTGGTATCCCTGGGCCATCAAAGCTCAGGCAGCTGGGCCACAAGCTTGGAAAGTAGTAATTTCTGGACCTGCTGAGCTTAGTCTCAGTGACCACAGAGGCCAGAGGACAGTGCTTTTCAGGGTTTCACAGGTCACTAACCAGCAGAGTAGTGGTGGTTATCTGTGGGGAATTAAATCCCAACCAGCAGGCTGCAGGTTCTAAATGGAACATCATAGTCTCTGGCCCTCCTGAGTTTGGGCTTGGAGAGCAAGGTGGCCTGCAGCCAATCAGAGACTCCTGTTTGCCTGCACTGACTAGGAAGTATATCTTGTTAAAGTGGTTCTGGAGGACAAACTCAAAAGTGTGATTACATGAGATAAATTTGTTGAGGCAAATATATATCTCCAGCATAGGCCTTATTACAATGAGATAACAAATAGACCTAGGACTCACACAAAGAGGAAGAGGATGCCAAGACAACAGAAATACAAACCGGAGAATTCTGAAAACATGAGAATGAAGACCAATGAGGAAACAATAAATTCCCACAACTCAACAAGGGAGCTCACCAATACTGAGCTGCAGAAAATGCTAGAAGGAGAATTCAGAATTTTAATTTTCAATATGATCAAAGGACTCAGAAATTAAATCAGAGAAAGCTACAGGAAATGAAAGAATATATGAATATAGAAATGGAAGCCCTAAGTAAGAACCAAATAGAGGCTTTGAGCGAAATGAAGGCGACAATAAATTAATTAAAGACCTCAATAGCAACCACCTCTGGCAGACAGACCACATGATAAATAGAGTCTCACTCCTGGAAGACAGCTCATTCAAAACTGAAGAAGACAATGACATTCAAGAAATATGGAATAATGTGAAACAACCTAACTTTTGAATACTAGGCATTGAAGAAGGTCTAGAAGCACAAACCAATATCAGAGAATTACCCAAACATAGAAAAAGAGTTGGACATCCACATTCAGGAGATGTTGAGAACACCAACCAGACGAGATCAAAGAACTTCTCCATGCAACGTATTAATAAAAATGATTAACATAGAGACCAAGGAAAGACTATTAAATGCATTGAGAACAAAAGAACAGGTGACATTCAGTGGCAAAACAATAAGATCCCAAGTCATGAAAGCCAGGAGGGAATGTTAAGATGTACTCCAAACTCTGAAAGAAAACAACTTCCAACCAAGACTGCTATATCCAGCAAAGATATCATTCTTTGCTGGATAGACTGGCATAGACTGGCAATGTAGATTAAAGAATACAATTCAACTATATGCTGCTTGCAAGAAACACACCTTCCAGGCAAAGATATCCATAGGCTAAATGTGAAAGGATGGAAAAAAATATACCATGCAAATGGAGAATGAAAACAAGCAGGTATAGCAAAGCTCATATCTAACAAAGCAGACTTTAAGCTAAAATTTATCAGAATAGACAAAGCGGGCACTTCTTACTAATAAAAAGAACAATTCAACAATAAGATGTAATGATAGTAAATAATAAATATTTATGCCCCAAATATGGGCACACCCACTTTATAAAACAAACTCATTGAGACATTAGGTTTCAAATAGATCCAAATATAATAATATTGGGAGACTTCAAAACACGGCTCATACCACGAGATCAATCTTCCAGGCAAAAGATGAGTAAAGACTCTTCAGACCGAAAGAACACTATAAACCAAATGGACCTTATGGACATATACAGAATATTTCAACCAACAACTGCTGAATATACATTCTTCTCAGCTGCTCATGGAACCTCTCTAAAATAGACCACATTCAAAGTGCCACAAAGCAAGTACCAGCAAATGTAAAGTACCAAGAAATGTAATATAATTCCTTGCATCTTTTCAGAGCATAATGGAATGAAAGTAGAAATTGACAACAGAAATACCAAAAGAAATTACATAAATACATGGAGACTGATTGATACACTTTTGAATTAGGACTGGATCATAGAAGAAATAAGGGAAGAAATAAAAAAAAATTCTGGAATTAAACAAAAATAGAGACAAAACATACCAAAATCTATGGGACACTTTGAATGCAGTTTTAAGAGGAAAAGTTATAGCACTGAGAAAGTCACCAAACAAACAACCTAATGACACACCTCAAGGACCTCGAAAAACAGGAACAAACTAATCCCAAAGCCAGTAGAAGGCAGGAGATGATTAAAATCAGAGAAGAAACCAATGAAATAGAGAACAAAAAACAATATAAGAGATCAACAAAACCAAAACCTGGTTTTTTGAAAAGTTTAACAAGATTGATAAACTCTTAGCCAAACTAACCAAAATAAAGAATCAACTCAAATTATTAAAATCATAAATGAAAAAGGAGACATCACCACAGACAGTAGGGAAATCCAGAGGATCATCAGAAACTATTTTGAAAACTTTTACTCTAATAAACCAGAAAGCATAGAAAAAAATGACAGATTTCCAGATACATATAACCTATCTAAAGAGGATATAGAAAACTTAAACTGACCAATAGCAAGCAAAGAGATAGAATCAGCAATAAAAAGTCTTCTATCAAAGAAAAGTCCAGGTCCAGACAGATTCCCAGTTGAATTCTACAAAACCTTTACAGAAGAAATAATTCAACACTTCACAACTTACTCTGTGAAATTGAAAGAGAGGGAATCCTTCCAAACTCCTTCTATGAGGCCAGTATCACCTTATTGCCAAAACTGAATAAAGATTCCTCAAGATAAGAAAATTACAGACCAATATCCTTGATGAAAATAAATGCAAACATTCTAAACAAAATACTAGTGATACGCATTCAAAACCGTATCAAGAAAATTGTACACCATGACCAAGTTGGTTTCATCCCAGGGATGCAAGGCTGGCTCAATATATGCAAATCAATACATGTCATTAACCACATAAAAAGAACTAATTACAAAAATCACATGATCATCTCAATAGATGCAGAAAAGGCATTTGACAAAATACAATACCCATCTTGTTAAAAACACTGCAGAAAATCAGAATAGAAGGAATTTCTCCCAAAATCATTAAGGCAGTACAAAATAAACTAAAGCCCAATATGATATGAATCGGGAAAAATGGAGGGAATTTTCTTTAAAATCAGGAACAAGACAAGGATGCCCACTGTCACCACTCCTGTTCAATATAGTACTTTAAACTTGCTGAAAAGGCAAGGGAAAAATATCAAAGGAATTAAAATAGGAAAAGAACTTATATCTATTTACAGATGACATGAGTCTATATTTAGAAGACCCAAAAAACTCAAACAAAAGACTTGTAGAGCTGATTAACCAATCCAGCAAAGTAGCAGGATACAAAATCAATTTGAACTGGAGAACATTATGCTAAGTGAGATTAGTCAGTCACAAAAACTAAAAAGCTGGATGTTCTCCCTAATATGCAGAAGCTAGGGAGAAAATGGGATATAGGAGGGACTCCAGACAAAGGAGGAGAAACCTTAGATGAGTGAAGGTGACATAACTGAGGGGGATGGGAGAGGGGAAGAAGGAAACACCCTAATGCACATGATGTACAAACACCCTAATGCACGTGATGTACAAACTTATCAAACACTATACTGAGCACAGGAAGGAGGTGAGAGAGAGAGAATGGGTTGGTAATTGGAGGAGGGCACAGTGAGTGCTGTGTGCATATATGCCTCTATCATCCTGAACTTCATCAAGATTTATGATTACACTGCACCAATAAAATATACATATTATATATAATTAATATTATAATATTAATATTATATATAATTAATATTTTAAACTGAAAATGCATTGAAATGATAACAATTTGGCTATATTGGCTTAAATATATTATTGAATTGATTAAAAAAATCAGTAGCTTTTCTATATGCCAACCATAAATCCACTGAAAAAGGAATCCAGGAAACAATTCCATTCACAATAACATCAAAAACAATAAAATGCCTAGGAATAAATCTAATAATGGAAGTAAAAGATCTATACAATGAAAATTATAAAACATTAAAGAACAAAATTGAAGATCTTAGAAGATGAAAAGCTCTCCCATACTCTTAGATAGGCAGAATAAATATTATCAAAATGGCCATTCTACCAAAAATGATTGACAGAGTCAAGCAATTCCTATCAAAATACCAATGTCATTCTTCTCAGAGCTAGAAAAATCAGTCCTAAATTTCATATGGCAAAACAAAAGACCCAGAAAAGCCAAAGCAATTCTCAGGAATAAGAACCATGCAGGAGGCATCACAATTCCTGACTTCAAATTATACTCTAGAGTTATAGTAATAAAAACAGCATGGTATTGGTACAAAAACAGACACATAGACCAATGGAACACAATAGAAGATACAGAAACAAATCCACACACTCATAGCCAATTGATTTTTGAAAAGGGTGCCAAACACATATATTGGAAAAAAGACAGCCTTTTAAACAAATGATGTTTGAAAAACTGGTTATGCATTTGTAGAAAAATGAAATTAAATCCCTACCTCTTACCCTGCACAAAAGTCAATTCGAGATGGGTCAGAGACCTGTAAATTAGACCAGAAACTTTGAAATTACTAGAGGAGGACATAGGTCCAATACTCCAACATATAGGCACTAGTAGAAACTTCTTCAATAAGACCCAAAGCCCAGAAAATTAAAATAAGAATTAATAAATGGGATGGCATTAAACAAAAAAGTTTCCGTTCATCAAAGGAAATCATCAAGAGTCTTCAGAAAGAGTCTACAAAATGGGAGAAGATCTTTGCTAGCTCTTCCTCAGAGGCCTGATATCTAGAATATATAAAGTACTCAAAAGACTTAATACTAAAAAAAAACCCAATCAAGAAATGAGCATTTGAACTAAATAGACACTTCACAAAAGAAGATATATAAATGGCCAATAGATACATGAAGAAATGTTCAACATCTTTAGCAATCAAGGAGATGCAAATAAAAACTACTCTGAGATTTCATCTAACCCTAATCAGAATGGCAGTCATCAAGAAGTCAAACAGCAATAAATGCTTGTGAGAATGTGGAAAAATAAGAACTCTTCTATATTGTTGGTAGGATTGAAAATTAGTGCAGCTGCTATGGAGATCAGTGTGGAGATTCCTCAGAAAATTGGGAATAGATCCACTATATGATCCAGGTATACCATTCCTGGGTATCTTTCCAAAGGGACTGGAATCAGAATATTATAGTAATATATGCATATCTATGTTTATAGCAGCACAATTCACAATAGCCAAATTATGGAACCAACCTAGGTGTCCATCAACAGATGAATGGATTACAAAATTATGGGATAGCCACATAATGGAATTCTAGTCATCAATAGAGAAGAATAAAATTGTGTCATTTGTAGGAAAATGGATGGACCTGGAGAACATTTTGTTAAGTGAGATTAATCAGTCACAGAAAGTGAAGGGTCATATGTTTTCTCTCATGTTGAAGCTAGGGAGTAATTTGTATACTAGAGGGACTTCAAATAATAAAGGAGAAACTCCAGTGGAGTCAGGGAGGTGGTCTGGGGGAGAGGGTGGAGGAGAGGGGGAAACAATCAAGGAATCACTTTCATTGACATTATGTACATATGTGAGAATACCAATGTCAATCTCAATACCCTGTATGGGGAAGGGGCGAGTGGGGAGGGAGCCAGGGGAAAGCCCAGTGACTGCTATGTGCATGTATGTCACTATCACTATGAACTACATGATGATGTGAGGGTATAATGCACCAATAAAAGTATTTAAAGAAAGATTTTATCTTTATATTTAGTATTATACAGATTTACTAAAAAAGAACTTGGTGTGTATTTCATTTACACAACTTAGAATTCACTTGGTTTCTTAAGTCTAACAACTTGAATAAGATTCTAGAAAATTTTCAGACATGATTTCTTTAAATATTGACAACTATTATTCTCTTTTGAAGAGATACTGGATTACATATATATATTAGGTCTTCTCACTCTGTCTTCCAAGTTTGTAATCTCTCTTCCATATTTTCTAGTTTTTTACTAAGCTATCATCTAGTACATTAATTTTCCTTATTAATCCACTTTTATTAAGAAATATTCATGCAAAAATGTATAAAACATAACTGTCAATTTTAAAGCTTAATGCATGAACTCCATCTAGGACAAGAAATAGAAGAACACTAGCACTCTAGAAATACATTTCCCTACTATGTTCATCTTCGCAAACATAACCTCCTTGCTATTTCCTAATGGTAAACTTTCCTGACATATATGTTAATTACTTTCTTGAATCCTCTGTGCATCCTTAAAGACTGTATTTTAGTTTTTCCTGTTATTGGGTTTATGTAAATTGAGTCCTACAGCATGCATCCTTTTATGTTTAACTCATTTACACCAATACTACTATTGTTATAGTAGTATTTTGTATTTTATTGTGGGTAGCCATAATTTGTTGATTTTCATCCTGAAATTGAAAATGCTTTAGTCAAAGTCAGCTCAAAATATCTATCTCACTTCTTTCTGCTTCCATCTTCCAATTTTTGATCTAGTAATCTCTGTTATCTCTTCAATGTCTCCAAGCAGATGCATTAAAAATATAAACTGTGTAGCTTTTTCCAGTTTTCTTTGATGTATTGATTAGTCCAAGTTGTCTAATGTCATAGGCTATGAGAAATCTGAAGATTTTCTCTTCTGCTGAGTCTCATCCATTGAGTTTATAAATTCAATTATATTATTCATTTCTAGAAGTTTATTTTGTACATTTTGAAATTTTTCTGTTCAATTTTCATTTTTTCTTGTTTCTTCAGTATACTTTCACTTCCCTTTTCAAATTGTTTCAAATAAACTTACACACTTAATGTTTTATATCTTTGGTTGATTCTGTTGCTTGTTTCTACTGACTTTCTCATGGAAATTCATTTCTCTGTATATTTAATTGTGTCTGTATCTGTTTTAATAAATTCATATTCTTGGAACTGTATCCATGAAAACGCTAGAATTGTATGTGTAAAGTGTAGTGCACTCCTGTAGGGCATTACCAACCTAAGACATTTTTAAACCCAAATTTTACATTTATATTTTGCTTTGTTTCATTTTTTAATTACACAGGGATACAAATTTATGCTCCAACATGCATCAGTATAGGTCTGTGGTTGAGAATGCCCAGGGAAGACTTTTCCTATGTCTTAGAGCCACAGCGTGTTCTTTACTATCCCTACAAAAAGTGATTTTCATCCTTGCCCATTCTTTGAGATTATCACTCTTAGATGAGCCCAAATTTTTGAAAGAGCATCTGGTCTGACCTCATATCCTCCTTGGTCCTCAGCTTAGATCATCTGACACCCTTACATGATCCATAAGACCATACTTAAGTTCCCAGGGGTATCAGATACTCCCAGATCAAGTGCCAGTCCAAGGATTCTCTGCTCTGTTGACTTATATTTCTGTATCATTCTTGACCTCTCAGGATTTCCTTCTTTTCCTGTCAAGTTGCTATTATTTTAGTTTATTTTTATATATTTCAATATTTTAGTTTTGATGAATCTGGTGGGGTTTCTCTGAGCATCAACTCATAATAATGCAGAAGTGAAAATATAATAGGGTGTTTTAAGTAGGTGCATGGATTTCTATTAAATCTGACCAATAGAAATTCTGATTTCTGCTAATTCTTACTGGTATTACCTTTGTCAGATGACTGACCAGGAAAACTCATGTCAGTGACACAGAGCTATTTTCTATAAGAAGTCAATTTACCCATATATTCTTAGGCTCATGGATGGAGCCTGACACAATTTGGAGGCTCTACAATGTTGTTTTAATGTATTCAATTAACCAATCAGTGTTTTAAGTGACAGATCAAAAATATTCCATATTATCATAATAGATTCTTACGTAATATATCACGACACATTATCAAGACCCTAAAACCACATTTGTTTATCATTTAAGTGCTAGAATACCTTCCATAAAGAAAACAAATTCTCTGCAGCTGATTAGAAAGAACTTCTCTCACAACCACAATGAAAGAAAGGAGAGACTCTGTTGCTAGGGCAGGTGAAGCAGAATCACAGAAGGTAAACATCTTGGGGACTATTTTCAGAAGGTGATACATTCTTGCAGTGACACCAAGACTGGTGAAATGTACAACAACTGACTTCTTGGCATAATGTCTGAAAATTTCAAAGCATTCTAATTTTTGCTGCAAGCAGATTAAAGACATGTATGACAATTTTTCAAATTGCATGAACTTTTCATGATGGCTCAGTTCAATACCTCTTAAATTTTATTCTTTGTTTTATTTAGTTTTAGTTGAATTCATTTCTCTGAAAATATTTTTTCCTAGTGAAAGAACTTGAATAAGAGAGGTTAGGATCACCCAGGTGATGGTCAAAGGGTCCGCTTTGAATGTTAACTGCTTTCTGTATAAATTTTGGTGGTAGACGTATTCTTTCATCAAACCAATCTTAAACACATCATAAAATATTTTGTTATTTATAGCTTAGTTCACCTAAAATCCTTTTTTGCGGTACCGGGGATTGAACACAGGGGCGTTCTACCTCCGCGCTACACCCCCGGCCCTATTTTTTTATGCTTTATTTTGAAACCAGGTCTCACGAAGTTGCGGAGGGCCTCACTAGGGAGAGAGAGAGAGAGAGAGAGAGAGAGAGAGAGAGA
>PVJS01027687.1:0-26077 GCA_004027185.1 Glis glis
AAGACGATCTGGCTCCTGTGCTCTCCACCCTGCCTGCCTGTTGCTCTGAAGGCTGTTTAAGGCTCCATCAGTTCGAGAAAAGTGGGATGGACCAGTGGGGATCTGCCATGGGAGGCAAGAAGGACAGGGCCAGTCTCGTCTGCGCGCGGTTCCGAGGGACGCGCAAATGGAAGACGCTGACTCACGGCGTGCCGCCGGGGAGGAAGATCGCGCCTCCCTGGGGCTCCGCGGAGCTCCGTGCGCGGGCTCGCACCCTCGTGGGCGGGGCACCGGGAGTGATGTGGGCGGAGCTCCGTGCGCGGGCACGCACCCTCGTGGGCGGGGCACCGGGAGTCCAGGCACGGGGACTGATGTGGGCGGGGCTCCGTGCGTGGGCACGCACCCTCGTGGGCGGGGCACCAGGAGTCCAGTGGGCGGGGCGCGCGTCTGCGTGCGAGCTGGCACGTCTGGGCGGGCGAGCCGAGCGCATGTGCGCATGTGCGGGTCCTGGGTCGGGAGCTGGGGTGGCGTAGGGGGACGCCCGCGTCTGCACGTCTGGGATGGATGTGGTACGCACAGGTGCGCATGCTCCGGGCGGGGGCGGACGTGCACAGGCGCACGCGCAGTCACGCGCGACCCACGTGTCCGCGCCCCGCCCCCAGAGGGGCGCTTCCCGCCAGTTAGCGCTTTCCCAGGGTGTCCCCAGATTTTCCCTGTGACTCCATGGCAAGGGCTTTAAAAAGCTTCCCTACCCTAACAGCTGTGGGTGTCCGTGGGAAGAGAAGACGTTATAGTTAATCAGCCTCCATCGTCCAATTCTCAGCTCAGCTCCCAACGTTAATCCCTCCTGGAAGTCCTGGTACAGTTCTGGTAACTACGCATTCTTTCTAGTCTTTTTTTCTTTTCTTTTCTTTCTTTCTTTTCTTTTCTTTCTTTCTTTTTCTTTTCCTTCCTTCCTTCCTCTCCCTCTTCCTCCCTCCCTCCCTCTCTCTCTTTTCTTCCTTTCCTTTTTCCCTTTCCTTTCTTCTTTCCTCCTTCCAAACCCAGGGGCATTCTCTACACTCCCAGCCCTTCTTTTCTTTTGAAACAATTTTAGCGAGCATGGTGAACCTGTGATCCTCGTGTTTTAGCTTCCCAATTAGTGGGATTACAGGCATGCACCACCATGCCTGGCTGCATTATTCTTTTAGTTACACGATGTGAGAGCCTTTTGTGTGTGTGTGTGGTACCGGGGATTGAACCCAGGGGCATTCTACCTCCGAGCGACATCCCCGGCCCTATATTTTATACTTTATTTTGAAACCGGGTCTCACTAAGTTGCCGAGGGCCTCACTAAGTAGCTGAGGCTGGCCGCGAACCCGGATCCTCCGGTCTCTGCCTCCCAAGTACTGGGATCACAAGCGAGCACCACCGCGCCCGGCCTATGAGAGCCTTTTCAAGGCTAATTTTATTTTTTGCTCTGTATTAGAATTAGCAGGTTCTGGCTCTAGCAGCACCTTTCATTTGTCTCAAGATGCTCGGTGGTGGTCCTGGGCACGATCTTGCAACCTGGACAAGCGGAGCCTGCATTGGGGGGGGTACCGGGGATGGAACCCAGGGGCATTCTACCTCTGAGCTACACCTCCAGCCATATTTATTCTTTATTTCGAAACAGGGTCTCGCTAAGTTGCCGAGGGCCTCACTAAGTAGCTGAGGCTGGCTGTGAACCTGGATCCTCCTGTCTCAGCCTCCCAAGTGCTGGGATTACAAGCGTGCGCCTCCACGCCCGGCTTCCCTGCCATGATTTTAACATGTTTCCTGTGTATTCCTCAGTACACTCATGGAACATGGCTCTTACTAAGCAGCCTTGTCCTGGGGTGCACTTGGAAGGCTCGGAGACTTGGTCCCTATGCAGGGCATCTCAGCACAAGCCTGAGTGGTATTTATACATGTAGGTTATATATTCATGCTCACATGACTCCATTTTCCTAAATTCATGAAAGGAAAAAGAAAAGAAAGCAACCAAGTGCTTTCTGCCAGAGAAGCCGAGTTGAAGTTCCTCTGTAGTCCACCATTCATGGTTCTCGTCACAGCCTTCCTTCTGCTTAGCATGATGGCATCACCCAGTGAGACGGGTTCTTCGTATCCCATGAGGCAAAGTCTCTTGACACAGATTGTGGCCCTGGTGGGGGAGAGGTTGGAACAAGTCCTCGCCCCTGGATCTGCTCCTTGGGAAGGATGGCTGGTGCGATGTGAGCGTCGGCAAACCCCAACACAGAAAGAGCGCGCCTACATCCTTCCAAGAGACAGTCTCGTGCACCTCCACGCTGGCTCCACCTGTGCAGAGGCCTAAGCTAGGTATGGCCTTAGGAAGCCAACAGAATTGCGGTTCTACTTCCTGCCTGCCCGCTTCAGCGCATCCTAACACCTTAAGTGGTTTTCTGCCATGACAGCTCTCAGAATTAGAGGACAGGCTGACCTAAAAACCAACTCATGTGCAGCTTTTCAGTGAGGAGTCGGTAGTGCTTTTGTGTGTGTGTGTGTGTGTGTGTGTGTGTGTGTGTGTGTTACTTGGGATTGAATCCGGGGCATTCTACCTCCGAGCTACACCCCCAGCCCTATTTTATTTTTTATTTATTTTTGTGTGTGTGTGTGGTACTGGGGATGGGATCCATGGGCATTCTACTTCTGAGCTACACCCCCAGCCATATTTTATTTTTATTTTGAAACAGAGTCTCACTAGATTGATGAGCGTCTCATTACTTGCTGAGGCTGTCCTTGGATCTGCAATCCTCCTGTCTCAGCCTCCCAAGTACTGGGATTACAGGCGTGCGCCACCATGCCCGGCTCCATGCAGTGTTTCTGATATGGTGTCTGCTGCACTTGATTTTAAATAAAGATTCAGAGTATTATTAAATGTATATTTTTAATAAAGCCAATAGTTATTTTACTTATAGGAGCTTTAGAAGTAAGATACAAAATGCAGAGTTCCAGTTTGGAAACATTTAAACTATTCAACCAATGTCCTGCTGATGCCCGAGCAAGGCAGCCATGCCCGGCCATGCCAAGGACACACACACACACACACACACACACACACACACACACACATGCGCTTTGGCAAGACCCCTCTGCCGAGCGCAGCACCTGGAATTACCAGTGTTCAGAGCAAGGTGGTGCCGGGAACACAGCACCTACATGGAGACTACACAAAGAGCTTCACACAATCTCACAGCCCATGGAGATGCAATTACAAAATGTCTTCCTTTTTTTTTTTTATGGTACTGGGGATTTAACCTAGGGGTATTCTACCTCCGAGCTATGTCTCCAGACCTATTTTATTTTTATTTGGAAACAGGATCTCACTAGGTTGATGAGAATCTCACTACTTGCTGAGGCTGTCCTCGAACCTGCGATCCTCCTGTCTCAGCCTCCCAAGTACTGGGATTACAAGCGTGCGCTACAACGCTCGGCACAAAATGTCTTCCTTAATAGAGAAAAATAAACTGGAAAGTGACAACTTAGCAATGTCACTTGTGCTGGGGCATCGAGGACAGACCACTGTCCAGGGTGAAGTCTTTAGGGAGGCACTATTAAAACAAGAATACTTCAGTAGAATAGAACTCAAAATGCAGGGCACGGTGGACACGTTACTGAAGGAAATAGAAAACTATCTTACAAGTAAAACAGTCACAAAGAACTTTAACAGAGATTAGTATGCACACTGTGACAGCTAACACAGACAAGAGCCACATAGGGTTGGTGCAAAGCACGTGCCTGAAAAACTATGTACAAAAGAGTTGTCTGTAAACATGGTGAGGCGAATGTTCAGAGCCCATGGCGAAAGGATCAGAAGTACAGGCAGCAACGGCATCCCCACACAGCACGAGACAGCACTCGAGGCCTGGAAACACCTGGCAACACAGTACTACAAGTTCAGGTGGCTCACACCCTAAGGGTCCTCTAAAATGTGTGTGTGTATGTGTGGTGTGTGTACATACATATATATATTTTTGGTATTTTTAAATATAAATTTACTTAGATCTGTAGAAAAATGAGAACATAAATGTGTTATTACAATCTTTGCTGGAAAAGCTTTATATGGAGTTAGAAAGAATAAACCATTTATTAGTAGTTAACATATATTAAAATGGTTTAATGATTTAAGAAAATATAAAAAAAATATTAATACTGTCAAACTTTCATACCAGAAAATATCATGGATTTTTCTCAATTAGACTTTTTCAAAGATGAAATATGAAAAATTTAAATAAGTTTTATATAAAGAACTTTCTGCAACCTCAGTTAATATACAGTGGGATGTCTACTCTATATAGATATGTTTATTATTATTTTTCAATTTCAGCACCATTCAATTCTTCTGGATCCATTCTGGCTGGGAAGTATCCCTAAATCCATAGGGTGTTACCTATTTAATGGCACATGTTAACTGAAAATGAGGTGGATTTTCTTTTCAAAGGAAAGACTTTAATTCTTATCTGCATCTTAATTGGTTTGTCTTCTGAGCCAGCTCACAAATGTTAGTGTGGTTTCTAGTGCAGGCGTCTGTGCAGCCCCTTGACCAGTTCCCTACCCTGAGGACTGTGTTGATGCCTCCGGCCACACATGGGAGGATCTGAGGACAGCAGGTGTGGCTTTACTCTGTACACGGTCAGCAGCCAGCTGGCTCGTCTCCATGTGCTGTCAGGAATATACCTCTAACATCAGTTGTACGATCCTGCTTTTGTAAATCTGGTAAAGGCTGCGCCCCCTGGATACTCCTGGGGTGAAAGGGCTGCTCACCCACAGAAAATCCAGACTGTTTCTGATCACAAATAGTCCATACTTTCCCATTTTGTATAAGCTTAAATAAAGATAGTGTTGAGCAAATCTCCAGCCAGTATACCTGTTATCTTTAAAAATTCAATGCATTTTAGGGAGGAGATGTTTTTAACTAAAAACTTACATGAAAATAGCTATAAAATCAGTGATCGATGTCATCACTGCTCGATGTGTTAAGGAGGGAGAAGAATAGGGTTTCATAAGGTCAGTTTTGCTCTCAGCCTTCAGGCCTGATGCCTTCACAGCACACAGCAAGATTAACTTAGAGCTGTGTTTCTCAGAGTGTGGCCTCTGGCCACCTGCATCAGAACCACCTGAGGTGCTTATTTAACATGCAGATTACCCAGCATCCCCCTGAGTGTCAGATCTCTATCTTTAGCTGGCTCTCCAGGGATCTGCTGCCTTCAAAGTTTGAGAAACCAGGCTTTAAAAACTTGGAGCTGCCAAAGGAACCCTCCCTGGGAAAGGGGTGCACTGGTCCTCTTGGGGGCTGGTGTCCGTCAGCCCTGGGGTGAGGA
Organism: Glis glis; assembly: GCA_004027185.1. Taxonomy (NCBI): domain Eukaryota; kingdom Metazoa; phylum Chordata; class Mammalia; order Rodentia; family Gliridae; genus Glis; species Glis glis. The sequence continues at coordinate 5,319 of PVJS01027687.1, forward strand.
TACTCACCCCAACAGCTCTGGGCAGGCGGGCTGGCCCTGGGTCAGTACTGGGGCAAGTAGGCTGGTCTGCGCTCAGCCTTCCCGGGGAAGGCCTTGAAGCCCTTGGGTGCTGCCTTGTGTGCTGGTGGGGGTGGAGGCTGTGGCGGGGTCTGCACGTAGCTGAAGGAAGTGGCACTGCAGTCGCTGGTTGCAGCCCACACGGGGGACTGCAGCATCTGCATGGTGTCGTTCCACTGGCTGCCAGGGTTGGCGACTGCATAGAGCGGCGCGCTTGGGCTGGGCAGCGTGCTGGGCAGCGGGGAGGGGTGTTGCCAGGGTGCTTTGGGTGGCCACGTTTTGGTTTTATTATCCTGAGAGAAAGAAGAGGGTTCTTAGTGGAGCTTCTGGTGATCTATCATCTTTTCCCACCTCCCTGGGGCTCCCGCCCTTCTTTCTACCTAGGAGGCAGGAGGAGAGCCCCGACCCACCCTACAGCCTCCTCCAACGCAACGGCTTACAGTGAGCGCAATGCTGCACGCCGCCACTATCCATATATGGCTAGTGCCACTGTGGAACTGAATTTATACACACACACACAGATGTGTGTGTGTGTGTGTGTGTGTGTGTGTGTGTATGTGTGTATGTGTGTGTGTGTCAGGGTCTGAACCTAGGGCCTTGCACAAGCCAGGCAAGCACTCTACCACTGAGTTACATCCCCAATCCTTTATTTATATTTAATTAAAAGAAAAAAGGTTTTTGTTTTGTTTTGTGGTATTGGGGATTGAACCCAGGGGCATTCTACCTCTGAGCTACAGCCCAGCACTTTTTTCATTTTTTTGTTTTCAAACAGGGTCTTGCTAAGTTGCTGAGATTCTTACTAAGTTGCTGAGGCTGTCCTTGAACCTGTGATCCTCCTGGCTCAGCCTCCCAAGTATTACAGGCACACCACTGCCACGCCTGGCCGATACTTACTTACTTTACACGGCCACATGTGGTGGGTGACTGTCGTGCTGGATAGGATGGGCCCTAGCACTTCCTCTCCATGTGGCTCTGAGCTGAGATGGGTAATCGTTCAGATAAAATCATGAGAGAGAAAGTGATTCACCACACTTTCACGACTTTGAGGCCCCCCCTTTTTCCTTTTGTGGTACTAGGGATTGAATCCAGAGGCATTCTACCTCTGAGCTACACCCCCAGCCCTTGATTTAATTTTTTGTTCTGGAACAGGGTCTTACTAGGTTGCTAAGAGTCTCACTACATTGTTGAGGCTGTCCTCCAACCCGTGATCCTCTTGTCTCAACCTCCAAGTATTGGGATTAGAGATGTGTGCCACCATGCCCGCTTTTATTTTTTATTTTGAATCAGGGTCTCACTAAGTTGCTGAGGCTGGTCTTGAACCTGTGCTCCTCCTGTCTCACCCTCCCAAGTGCTGGGATTACTGGCATGGGCCACTATGCCTGGCTTGAGGCCCTCTTTTTTTCTTTTTGTGGTACTGGGATTGAACCCAGGGGCATTCTACCTCCAAGCTACACCCCCAGCCCTATTTTTTATTCTTTATTTTGAAACAGAGTCTCACTAAGTTGCAGAGGGCCTCACTAAGTAGCTGAGGCTGGCCTCGAACCTGCGATCCTCTGGTCTCAGCCTCCCAACTACTGGGATTACAAGCATGCGCCACCACGCCCGGTGAGGCCCTCTTAAAACTAAAATTTTGGAGCCTTATCCATACCTGGTTTACGTCCTCCACTGTGGTAAGGAGAGGTGGTGAGGGCAGCGTGCTGGTCTCCTGCTCTCCACTGCTGTGTTTCCTGAAAGAACCAAGGTCCCGAGCAGTGGTCACATGACTTCCTGTCCAGCTTAACTCTAGGGACCCCCTGGCTGCTGGGCTCTGAGCCTTGGTTCTAGGTGAGGAGGCCTTGGGTCCACTGAGTTCAGGGATGAGGGGCATCAGCTTTACATGGTACATGCCTACAAATACAGCACAAGCAGGTAGGATGGGGTGGGGAAGGCAGGCATAAAAATGGACACTTTTTTTCAGCTGTTTTCTCTTTTTTTATGGTACTGGGGGTTGAACCCAGGGGCATTCTACCTGAGCTACAACCCCACCCCTATTTTATTTTTTATTTTGAAACAGGGTCTCACTAAGTTGCGGAGGCTGGCCGCGAACCTGCAATCCTCTGTCTCAGCCTCGCAAGTACTAGGATTACAGGCATGTGCCACCACGCCCGGCTTTTTCAGCTGTTCTGAGTTCATCGGCTTTGGCTTTTTGTTAATTTATTCAATAGATAGTTTACCATGCACTGGGATAGTATAATATATGGGACTTAAAAACAGAAGTTTATACTTATCTGGCAGGGGAGATACCATGATCATAAAAACAGAAGCTCATTAATTCTACCACACTGAATGAAAAAAGTAGGATGCAGCGGGATCAGAGTCCGTGACCTTCATGCAGATGGTACTCTCTGCAGAGGTGGAGCCAGAGAAGTCTTACACCGCACCCTGAGCTCAAAGCCACTCCGCCGCAGTCCTCCGTCCCCATTCACGGCACCCCTCACACAGAAGCTCAGGCCCAGCACTGGACCATCGCCCTGCTTGTTCGCTGTCACATACAGCTCCCTGCTGAGGCCCCATCAGTTGCTTTACACTTTGCTCAGTCCTCTGTTCTTCAGGACTCCCTAGCTACCCTTCTTCTTTTTTTTTCAGTACTGGGGATTGAACCCAGGAACATTCTACCCCCGAGCTACGCCCCCAGCCCTATTTATTTTTATTCTTTATTTTGAAACAGGGTCTAAGTTGCGAGGGCCTATCTAGCTGAGGCTGGCTGTGAACTTGCGATCCCCCGTCTCAGCCTCCCAAGTACTGGGATTACAGGCATGTGCCACCATGCCTGACTATATTTTTTGTTTTGATACAAGGTCTCATGAGGTTGCTGAGAGTCTCGCTAAGTTGCTAAGGCTATCTTGAACCCCAGAACCTCCTGTCTCAGCCACCCAAGTACTAGGATTAAAGGCGGGTGCTACCAAGCCCAAATCCCAACCCTATTTTTATGTTTTATTTGGAAACAGGGTCTTGCTAAATTGCCGAGAGCCTTGCTAAGTTGCTGAGGCTGGCTTTGAACCTGCAACCCTCCTGTCTCAGCTTCCCAAGTATTGGGATTACAGGCATGCACCACCACGCAGGCTTATATTTTATTTTCACATTGAAAACTTGTCAGATTTACTTCAGTCTCAAAGAGTGTTTATGTAAAATTAAATGAATACAGCAGCAAAGCTTCACTTTTTTTTTTCCGTGTGGTACTGAGGATTGAACCCAGGGGTATTCTACCTCTGAACTACACCCCAGTCCTATTTTATTTTTTTGGTACTAGGGAGTGAACCCAAGGACATTCTATCTCCGAGGCATGCCCTCCGTCCTATTTTATTTTGAAACAGGGTCTCACTATGTTACTGAGGGTCTCACTAAGAGGTTGAGGCTGGCCTTCAACCTGCAATCCTCTTGTCTCAGCCTCCCAAGTACTGGGATTACAGGCATGTGCCAGTATGCCCAGCTATTTTTTTTTTTTTTTTTTGCGGTACCAGGGATTGAACCCAGGGGCGTTCTACCTCCGAGCTACACCCCCGGCCCTAATTTTTATACTTTATTTTGAAACCGGGTCTCACTAAGTAGCTGAGGCTGGCCGCGAACCCGGATCCTCCGGTCTCTGCCTCCCAAGTACTGGGATTACAAGCGTGCGCCACCACGGCCAGCTGCCCAGCTATTTTTTTAAATTTATTTTATTATTTTATTTTATTTTTTGTGGTACTGGGAATTGAACTCAGGAACATTCTACCTCCGAGCTATACCCCAGCCCTCTTTTATTTTTTATTTGGAAATAGGGTCTCACTAAGTTACTGACAGCCTCACTAAGTTGCTGAGGCTGGCTTTGAACCTGCGTTCCTTCTGTCTCAGCCTCCCCAAGTACTGGGATTACAAGTGTGAGCCACCACGCCTGGCTAATTATTTTTATTTTTATTATTTTTTTAAATTTTTTTTTTTTGCGGTACCAGGGATTGAACCCAGGGGCGTTCTACCTCCGTGCTACACCCCCGGCCCTATTTTTTATCCTTTATTTTGAAACTGGGTCTCACGAAGTTGCGGAGGGCCTCACTAAGTAGAGAGAGAGAGAGAGACAGAGAGAGAGAGAGAGAGAGCTGAGGCTGGCTGCGAACCCGGATCCTCTGGTCTCCGCCTCCCAAAGTACTGGGATTACAAGCGTGCGCCACCACGCCCGGCTATTTTTTTTATTTTGAAACAGGATCTCACTATGTTGTTGAGGGTCCCACTAAGTTGCTGAGGCTGGCCTCAAACCTGTGATCCTCCTGTTCAGTCTCCCAAGTACTTTTTTTAAAATAGGAAAAGGGTTAAAGAGATGATTAAGTCAAAATGAGTTATTAAGCTGTGCCTTAACCCATCAAGACTTATAAGAAGAAAAGATTCAGACACAGACATACTGAGAAAAGATCATGTGATGCCAGAGGGAAAAGACGGCCAGCACCACCCTGCCATGGTGAGACGAGGCTTCAAGCACCACGTTAGGAGGGCGTCTCCGGAGACACCCGCCCTGCCAGCATCATCTTATACTCCTAGCTGCCAGAACTGTGAGAAAGGAAATTGTTGTTTAAGCCACTCCGTCTGCAGTACTGCGTTATGGCAGACCTACCTAGCAAATGAATACAGTGATAGTGAGAATTAAATGAGCGCGTACCTGTAAAGCACCCTCACTGTGTCTGCATCACCACCATCGCCACCGTTACTATCCTGTGTATCCTAGCCCTCAGCGTCTACCTACCCCACTGCTTATCCACCAGAGCCTGACCCCTCGTGTGGGAAGCCTGGACGTGGTTTTCCCATTCAATCCCACAGCATGACTCCCCTTCCCGGGGCCTGAGCGCTCTCCAGGTCTGACCATGGCCCTTACTTTGCCACTTCTGGATTTTGCTTCCTTGTACCCACCGCAGTCTCTCCATTTTTTTCTAGCCAAACTCACCACTTATTTCAGGGTTCACTGGAATTTTCATGACTATTTTTGAAACGTTCTGAGAGCTGACATGCTATATTACTATTTTTCAACTATGAATGCCATTCAGAAGTGATTTTATCCAGTACCTTTGACAAGCTGAGGGCCAGAGGGGGCCAGACCCTCCCCTGGAGCTGCAGAGCCCATGAGTGAGTCTAGACTAGAGTTTGGCTGTCCTGGCCCTTCTCTTCCCACAGAAAGGGCCGCCTCCTGCAGGGTACAGGCCAGACTGACATCTGGACCTCTCTCTGGAATCCGCGCTTGCCTATCACACTGGTACTTCTGGCTACCATGAGACTGTTCTGCTAGCAAAACTCAGCCCAGTATTTAGTCATCTAGGCCACAGGCCTGTGTGGTGGCTCCTCAGAGGCCTCAAAACCAGACCAGCTCTTCCTCGTGGAAGATACCCTCTGAAGGTACTATCTTTGTGTGTGTGCATGCGCATGTGTGCAGTACTGGACACTGAATATAGGGCCTTGCACAAGCTAGGCAAGTGTTCTATCACTGAGCTCTACCCCTAGCCATTACTATTTTTTATTTTTGTGTGTGTGTGGTACTGGAGATTGAACCCAGGCTTGTTCTACCTCTGATCTATACACCTAGCCCTTTTTATTTTGAAATAGGTCTCGCTCGTTGCTGTGGCGGGTCTTGTTTTTTTCTTTGCAGTACTGCGGATTGAACGCAGGGGCATTCTACCTCCAATCTACACCCCCAACCCTAGTTTTTATTCTTTATTTTGAAACAGGGTCTCACTAAGTTGTGGAGGGCTTCACTAAGTAGCTGAGGCTAGCCGCAAACCCGTGGACCCTCTGGTCTCAGCCTCCCAAGTACTGGGATTACAAGCGTGTGCCACCATGCCCAGCTCTGAGGCTGGTCTTGAATCTGTGATCTTCCTGTCTCAGCCTCCCAAGTACTGGGGTTACAGGCATGCACCACCATGCCTGGCTCTTAGTTTTGATTTTGAGACAGGATCTCATTGTGTTGCTGAGACTGGCCTTGAACTTGTGATCCTCTTGCCTCAGTCTCCTGAATAGTTGGTGCATACCACTATGCCTAGCTCTGAAAGTATTCTTTCTAGGCCTTCCACCAGATAATGCTAAAAAACCCCTCTATCTCTCTCAGAAAGGCTGGCAGCAATGGGGCCCCTGACTTTCCCAGAGGAACAAGCTTCCCTCCCTTCTCTCCTCTTCTTGGTTTAGAAATGTCATCATACCTTCTCTGCTTGACAGCGGCAACGAGGTCCGGCCCTGAAAACATGGAGAACAAGCTGTCCCCATTGGCTGAAGACGTCTCATCACTGGAGCTGGCTGAGTCTCCCTGAGCACCTGACCAGCCGCTGTGCAGGCCATCCCTGAAAGACAAAGAGAGAAGCTAGTGCCTGGCCTCCTGCAGCCAGCATGGACACTGACTGCACAGCCCTGACCAGCCCCTCCCTCCATCCATGCCATAAAAGGGCAGTCTACCCTGCACTCATCTCATGACCAAACAGTGGCTTGTTTGGTCATGAATTGGACTTGAATTGCTTGACAAGAAAACAAAAAAAGTCTCCCTTCTCACAGACCCCATTTGGGACACCCAGATCCCAAACTTGGCTTCCCTGCTGTGTCCAGTACTCACCCTTCTGTGAAGAACTCTGGAAAAGGCCAGGTCCGATGGGCGTCATCCATGGGCGGCCAGTTGCCCCGGGGATTGCCCGGACGGCGACCATGTTGGGCTTGTCGCTTCTGCTGCATTGCCTGGCTCACTCCTGCCACGTAGCGTGCAAACTCTGGGTCTGAGCCCACTGTGTTGAGACAAAGGAACAAACAGGGTTTGGGGCCCAATTGGCATCTTGGTCATTTCCTCAACCTCTGAGGATGTGCTAGTGACACACACAATGAAAGGTAGTGGGGAGCTGCTGGCCTCGTGCCCCAAAGAGTTGGCTGTAGGCTTTAGCCAGCATCCTGCAAGGTAAGACGGGGCTTTCAGTACACAGTCTGAAGTTGGAATACCGTGTGTGCAGGGACTATGAGGAAGGGTTGGAGGCATGGTGAATGTGAAAGTAAGACAGAGAGGCAAAAAAAAAAAAGGTTTGATTTTTCCATGACTAAACCTACAAATAGTAGTCATTTTAAAATTTTCCAAGCTGGGCGTGGTGGCGCATGCTTGTAATCCCAGTACTTGGGAGGCTGAGACAGGAGGACCACAGGTTGGCAGCCAGCCTCAGCTACTTAGTGAGGCCCTCCGCAACTTATTGAGACCCTGCTTCAAAATAAAGAATAAAAAATAAGGCTGAGGGTGTAGCTCGGAGGTAGAATGCCTCTGGGTTCAATCCTCAGTACTGCAAAAAAAAAAAAAAAGAATAAAAATGGGGCTGAGGGGGTAGCTTGGAGGTAGAATGTCCCTGGGTTCAATTCTCAGTACCACAAAAACAAAACAAAACAAAACTTTCAGCCGGGCATGGTGGCAAACGCTTGTAATTCCAGTACTTGGGAGGCTGAGACCAGAGGATCTGGGTTCACGGCCAGCCTCAGCTGCTTAGTGAGGCCCTCCGCAACTTCGTGAGACCCGGTTTCAAAATAAAGGATAAAAAATAGGGCCGGGGGTGTAGCTCGGAGGTAGAATGCCCCTGGGTTCAATCCCCGGTACCACAAAAAAACAAAACAAAACAATAAAAAACTTTCCAAGCCTTGTGTGGTGGCACACACTTGCAATCCCAGTACTTGGGAGGCTGAAACAGGAGAATCGCAAGTTCGAGGACAGCTTCAGCAATGGTGAGACTCTCATCAACCTAGCGAGACTGTGTTTCAAAAATAAAAATAAAAATAAAAATAGGGCTGGGGGTGTAGCTATGGGGGAAGATAGAATGGTGCTGGGTTCCATCTCCAGTATGACACACACAAAAAAACAACAAAATTTTCAGTATAGCCGGGTGTGGTGGTACACACCTGTAATCCCAGTACATGGGAAGCTGAGACATGAGAATTGCAGTTCAAGGCCAGCCTCAGCAACTTAACAAGGCTGTCAGCAATTGTGGTGGTGCATGCTTATAATTCTAGTACTTGGGAGGCTGAGACAGGAGGATCACAGGTTCACAGCCAGCCTCAGCAACTTAGCAAGGTCCTCTGCAACTTAGTGAGACCATTTCAAAATAAAAACTAAAATAGGCTGGGGTAGCTCAGGGGTAGAATGCCCCAGGTTCAATCCCCAGCATCAAAACACATACACACACACACACACACACACACACACACACACACACGCACACCCCTAACACCTTAGAAAATGTGATGATGAGTCGGGCGTGGTGGTGCACGCTTGTAATCCTAGTACTTGGGAGGCAGAGACCAGAGGATCCGGCTTTGGGGCCAGCCTTAGCTATACTTAGTGAGGCCCTCCGCAACTTAGACCGGTTTCAAAATAAAGAATAAAAAATAGGGCCAGGGGCGTAGCTCGGAGGTAGAACGCCCCTGGGTTCAATCCCCGGTACCACAAAAAAAAAAAAAAGAAAATGAGATGATGACCAACTAATAAGCTGAAAGTTATCAAACCAAAGCATCAGGGTCAGCCAGATAAAGGGTATATGCCATTCCCACTCGAGCCAAGCTGCGATCCAGTGTTTTCTTGAATATTAGATAGTAGAATCATGAAGTTTGACGATGAGAAGAGTGACAATGAATACGATGATACTAGAGGCCGAGTGTGGTGGTGCACACCTGTAATCCCAGTAATTGGGAAGCCATGAGAGGAGGGGTACAGGTTCACAGCCAGCCTCAACAACTTAGTGAGACCCTCAGCAACTTAGTGAGACTCTGTTTCAAAATAAAAAAATAAAACAGGACTGGGGGTGTTCAGTTCTGAGGTAGAATGCCCCTGGGTTCAAGTCCCAGTAGCACTAAAAAAAAAAAAAAGATGGTATTAGAGGATACATTACGAGGTATCTAGAGCCGGGTGTGGTGGCACACACCTGTAATCCCAGTACTTGGGAGGCTGAGACAGGAGGATCTGGGTTCGCGGCCAGCCTCAGCCACTTAGTGAGGCCCTCCGCAACTTAGTGAGACCCTGTTTCACCCTGTTTCAAAATAAAGAATAAAATATAAGGCTGGGGGTGTACCTGGAGGTAGAATGCCCCTGGGTTCAATCCCCAGTGCCACACAAAAAAAAAAAAAAAGAAAGAAAGGAATACCCTTAGAAGAAGAGTAGGATTTGTAGGCTGAAATCGTAAGGGTTGTCCAGGCCTTGAAAGAGGTCAAAGATGGTAAAATTCTGCCAAACATTGCTTATGCTCTAGATTTAGTTACATGGCTTTCAAAAAATGTACAGACCATTATCACCAACTGAGAAAACATGCCGTGCTCACCCAAGTCGGTGGCAGCCAGGCAGATCTGCTCTTCCACGGCAAGGTGGAGCTGTCCCCCATGTGGCCCATGACTGTGGGCACCAGGTGTCCTACATCTTCCACCCAAAGACAACAAGGACAAGAAAGCCCAAGCAGCACTATGAGGGTTTTCATTTTATTTTTTGGTACTAGGGATTGAATCCAGGGGTGTTCTACACTGAGCTACACCCCCAGCCCTTTTAATTTTATTTATTTATTTATTTATTTATTTATTTTTAGTTTTATTTTATTCTTAGGGTGCTGGGATTGAACCCAGGGGTGTTCTACCTCTGAGCTACACCCCCAGCTCTATTTTATTTTTTATTTGGAAACAGTCTCACTAAATTGCTAAGGCTGTCCTCGAACCTGTGACCCTCCTGTCTTAGCCTCCCAAGTACTAGGATTACAAGCACGCGCCACCACACGCAGTTTATTTTAAAACAGGGTCTTGCTAAATTTCTGTGCTCTGCCTTGTCTCCAGTCTCAGCCTCTTTCTCTTTTTCTTTCTTTCCTTTCTTGGTACTGGGGGTGGAACCCAGAGGCATTCTACCTCCAAGTTACACCCCGAGTCCAATTTCATTTTTTGTTTTGAAATGGGGTCTGCTTAGGTTGCTGAGGCTGGTTTTGAACTTGAATCCTCCAGTCTCCCAAGTACTGGGATTATAGCTGTACGCCACCATGCCCGGCTCTTTCTCTAATTTCTTAAGATGACTCTAGTGGTATTTTCAGGGTCTAGGCCAGGAGAAGCTGTATTCTATGAAGGCAGGAGGGTGCTCTACTGCCCTGAAGAATTTTTTTTGGTGGTGCTGGGGATTGAATCCAGGGCCCCGTGCATGCTAGGTAGTGCTGTACCACTGAGCTATATCCCCTGCCCTCTATTACCTTAAACAGGCACTAGTGTTTAGGTAAAAAGAAGCATGAGAATGGTTTGTGTAGTCAGGGAAAAAGTACTCCACAAAGAGCTATCCTCATTGGCTCCCAAGAACGGGAGGGCCCAGATTGGAGTCCACTTGTACTACGGGATTACAAACCACTGAAGTAACTTCTCTTAGTCTCAATCGTGTCCTTTATGAAGTGAAAAATAGTTGTGCTTACTTTTCCAGCCTCTTCATTACTGCTTCCCACTCTTGCTAGATTTGCCCTGTACTTGCCTCAAGACAGTGATAAAGAGCCTGGCATGGTGGCACACGCTTGTAATCCCAGTACTTGGGAGGCTGAGACCGGAGGATCTGGGTTCACGGCCAGCTTCAACTACTTAGTGAGCCCCTCCGCAACTTAGTGAGAACCTGTTTCAAAATAAAGACTAAAATATAGGGCTGGGGGTGTAGGTCGGAGGTAGAATGGCTCTGGGTTTAATCCCCAGTACTGCCAAAAAAAAAAAGACAATGATAAAGGGTCTTAAAGGGGGATTAAGTAATTTTTTTTGGTGTGTGTGTGTGGTACTGGGGATTGGACCCAGGGGCACTCTATCTCCGAGCTACACCTCCAGCCTTATTTTTATTTTTGAAACAGGCTCTCATTAGGGTGATGAGTCACTACTTGCTGAGGATGTCCTCCAACCTGCAACCCTCCTGTCTCATCCTCCCAAGTACTGGGATTACAGGCATGTGCTACCAGGCCCTGCTAGGATCAAGTTCTTTCACCTTCATAAGTAAGTCTGTGGCAGAAACATGTAAGCCCTCAGTGATTCCCTTTTATGTTGAAATGGGGAAGAAGGAGGGAGGCCTCACATACCTGCAGGATCAAAAGGCAGAATCTCTCCCAACATGCCAAAGACTCCATCACTTTGGTCACGGTTTGGCCAGGTGTTATTTCTAGGTCCCTGTGGCTTCTGTCCCAAAACTTCTGACATCACATTATCCATATAGCTGCTTACCAGACCCAAGCTGTACAAGTCAGAACTGAGATCAGATATGCCAGGCCACTGACCAAGAGGAGACAGACCTGCCCCGACAGGCTGCGCCGGCTGCTGGGATGAGCCATGTACCCATTTCCCAGGTGCTCGAGGCTGGGGTAGGGGCTGCTGTGGTCCAATTGGCTGGAGCAGGTGTTGGTAGTACTGCACCTGGGGCTGTTGCTGCTTTGGGGACTGTTGCTGAGGTGTCAGACCCGGCTGGGGTGTCAGAGCTGTGTGTGCCCCCGCCTGGGATGGCCGTGGCGGAGTGGGCACTGGCAGTGATGGCTGCTGTGGCTGCATGGTTCCTGCCTTCTGATCAGTCACCATGGCTGTGGCAGAAGAATTACGTCTTGTTACCAACGGGGAGCCTTGATGGGACTGGCCCATGTTAAAGCCTGAGAGAAAATCTATCACCTCCTGCATTTCCTGATCTGTGGGTAAGTTCATCCCCTTCTCGTCCTTGCCATCATCCCCATGCAGGAAGTTCTCACGCCTCTCCAGGAGAAAACCACTGGCCATCAGATTACTGGAATTCTGAGCTGACTGTGAAGTGTCTGTAGTCCTAGGAAAATTACCAATGTTCAAAATGCTTTGTAACCGTGTATCAATATTACTGGGCATTTTGGCCTTCTCTTCTGAACACCCAGCTATGAAGACGTTTTTGGAAGGGGTACTTGGGATGGAATAATTTGTGCTGCTGTTCGAGCTGGTACATGAGACTTTCTTGGTGAAGCGGGATGTCAGTTTGGAGAATGTCTTCTGCAGGCCACCTGAAGATTTGTTTCCATTTCCAGAAGGCAGGTCAGTCTGATTCCCAAAATCACAGATCTCCCTTTGAAGCTGAATCTGTATGCAGGGTAAAGCTTGTTCCCTATTTAAATAGGAGGAAAAGAGAGAAATATACAAACTAGAGAATAAAGTGGACCTCTTCCCCCGCACCCCATGGTACTGGGGATTGAACACAGATCTTGTACATGACAGGCAAATGCTCTACACTAAGCTATAGCCCCAGCCCTAAATGCACCTCTTTGTATTTAAGAAAAACTCTGATTGCTTAGCATGCATAAAGCCCTGGGTTTAATACCCAGCACCTACCCCCACATACCCACACACAATTCTGAGAACCAGAAAGACCTCTCAGGGGCTAGCTCTGTGCTTGGAGGACAAGAACTGAGAGCCAGGCAGATCCAGTAGAAAGACAATGGACAAATCCACACAGCATGGTGTGGGGTGGGGGATGACTTGGGGATATTTTGCACTACTGTTGTCTGATGGATGGCTGTTGCTTCCAAAGATTTATGAGCATTCATTTCATGTATTAAAAGAGAACACTACTGATAGAAAGGGCATAGAGCAGGAGCTGAGGCAAGTGATAGCTGGTACAACCAAGGAGAAATCATTTCACTGTTCTGAGCCTGTGTGTACTCATGAGTTAAGAAACAGAGAGGAAGCCAGGCATGGTGGCGCACACCTGCAATTCCAGTACTTGGAAAACAGGGGGATCATAGGTTTCAGGACAGCCTCAATAAGTAGTGAGATTTAGCCAGGCGTGGTGGCCCATGCTTGTAATCCCAGTACTTGGGAGGCAGAGACCGGAGGATCCGGATTCGTGGCCAGCCTCAGCTAATTTAGTGAGGCTCTCCGCAACTTAGTGAGACCCTGTTTCAAAATAAAAAAATAAGGCTGGGGGTGTAGCTCAGGTTCAATCCCCAGTACCACACACACACACACACACACACACACACACACTCCTCTTGATGCCGGACGTGGTGGCGCACACTTGTAATCCCAGTACTTAGGAGGCTGAGACAGGAGGATCACAGGTTCGCGGTCAGCCTCAGCAACTTAGTGAGGCCCTCCACAACTTAGTGACACCCTGTTTCAAAATAAAGAATAAAAAATAGGGCTGGGGGTGTAGCTCGGAGGTAGAACGCCCCTGGGTTCCATCCTTAGTACCGCAAAAAAAAAAAAAGTCCTCTTGACAGGCTTACTCTCCTGATAAAACAAATGAAGGCAAGGTATTAAGAAATTGGAGAATATGGGTAAAGGGCAAAGAGCAATTCTTTGTTCTATTCTTGCAATGTTTCTATAGGTCTGAACTAATGCCAAAATAAAAAGTTATCAAAAAGTTAAATTTCTTTCCTTATTTACCCACATACTATCAGTAACATAAGCACACGTGAAATTGTATGTGGTCACACTGACTGGGTGTGGACTCAAATGCACACCACTTGCACAGCCTATTCAGATGACTGGTGGGGACACCAACCTGCCTGCCCTCCAGCGGGTTAAGTCCAGCACAGCGGTGTAAAGCACGTCCACCAGACCCAGGGTCTTCTCAGGATCCAGGCTTCTCTGCAGCAGCGACATGGTAGCAGGGTCTTCTTTCAGGCACCTAGGCATAAACCAGGCTGCATTAGTCTTGGTTGCACTTCTCTGCAAAGGTGTTTCAAGAAAGGCTCATGAAAATAGCCACAAATTCTATGTACTTTTGGCATCCAACAAAAATTTAACAATTACTAAGCAACCTAGTGAAACCTGTTTCAAAATTTAAAAAATAATAATAAAAAAGGGCAGGGGGTATAGCTCAGAGGTAGAATGAGCCCGGGTTCAATTTTCAGTAACTAACTAATATACACATACACACACCACACACACAATCAACAATTATAAGAATAGGACTAACATGGGAACTCACTGCTCTGCAAAAGAGGGCGGAAACAATAGCATTTGTGGTCTTGTGACATAATAAGAAACAGAAATGCTCCTTGACTTACAATGGGGTTACATCCTGATAAATGCATCATAAGATGAAAACACTATATGTCAAAAATCCACTTAACTCAGGTGTGGTGGTGCATGCCTGTAATCCCAGTACTTGGGAGGCTAAGGCAGAAGGATCACAGGTTTAAGACCAACCCCAGCTACTTAGTGAGACTCTATTTCAAAACAAAAAATAAAAGCTGGGTGTGGTGGCACACGCTTGTAATTCCAGTACTTGGGAGGCTGAGACAGGAGGATCACAGGTTTGAGCACAGTCTCAGCAAATAGACTCTTGAACATAGCAGACTCTGTTTCAAAATATAAATAAAATAAGGCTGCAGGTGTGGCTCAGAGATAGAAAGCCTGAGTTCAATCCCCTGTGCCACAATAAAATAAATAAATAAATAAATAAATAAATAGATAGATAGATAGATAGATAGATAAATAAATAAATAAATAAATAAGTAAGTAAATGAATAGGGCTGGAGGTTTAGCTTGGAGGTAGAATGCCCCTGGGTTCAACCCTCCCCCAGAAAGGCATTTAATATACGTCTAGAGCCAGGCATGGTGGAGCATGCTTGTAATCCCAGTACTTGGGAGGCTGAGACAGGAAGATCGCAGGTTCACAGCTAGCCTCAGCTACTTAGTGAGGCCCTGTTTCAAAATAAAGAATAAAAAATTAGCCAGGCATGGTGGCACACATTTGTAATCCCAGTACTTGGGAGGCTGAGACAGGAGGATTACAGGTTAAAAGCCAGCCTCAGCAATTTAGTGAGGCTCTCAGTAACTTATTAAGACCCTGTTTCCAAATAAGAAATAAAATAGGTCTGGGGGTATAGCTCAGAGGTAGAATGCCCCTGGGTTCCATCCCCAGTATTGCACAAAAAAAAAGAATAAAAAATTTCAAGTACCACAAAAAGAAAAAAATATACATATACATATATATATACATCTAACCTAAAGAACATCATAGCTTAGTCTAGCCTACCACAGATATGCTCAGAACATTTACATTAGCCTACCACTGGACAAAAGCATCTAACACAAGTCCATTTTAGAAAATGCTGACTATTAGCTGGGTGTGGGGGCGCACGCTTGTAATCCCAGTATTTGGGAGGCTGAGACAGGAGGATCCACGTTCGTGGCCAGCCTCAGCTACTTAGTGAGGCCCTCTGCAACTTAGTGAGACCCTGTTTCAAAACAAAGAATAAAAAATAGCGCTGGGGGTGTAGCTCAGAGGTAGAATGCCCCTGGGATCAATCCCCAGTACCGTAAAAAAAAAAAAAAAGAAAATGCTGACTATCTCAGGCAATTTACTGAATATAATATTGAAAGTGAAAACCAGAATGATCGTATGGGTATACTTGCACACCATTATAAAGTTGAAAATTGATAAATTGAAGAATAAGTTGGAGACCATCTGCATATATTTGGTCTCTGCCTCCAGTTCCTATAACTTCCTGAGTGACAGGGGTGCTATGAGCAGCTTTTCTTCTGGAATTTGATATGTGACCTCAGTCCTAACACAGAGCTCTCAAATCCCTTGGAATTTCTAGGGTGACTGTATGTCTTTTGTTCTAGTGAGATCACTTTATATTTCTGTGGTACTAGGGGTACAACCAAGGGGTGCTCTGTACTCTGAGATACATCTTCAGCCTTTTTTATTTTATTTTTGAGACAGGGTCTTTCTAAGTGGCACAGGATAGCCTCTAACTTGTGGTCCTCCTGCCTCAGTCTCCTGAGTAGCTGGGATTACAGCTATGTGCCACCACGCCTGGCTGTGAAATCAGTTTTCATGGACTCCTGGATAGTTTTAGCACGGGGACTGGTCACCAGAAAGACCAAGCCATGATGAGAAGCTTGGGACTTTCATCCTAATCTCCCTCATCCTCTGGAGAAGGGGGATGAGAAAGGAGAGGGCTCTAGTAGGGGGTGGTGGCGCACACCTATAATCCTAGTACTTGGGAGACTGAGACAGGAGGATCTCAGGTTTAAGACCAGCCTCAGCCACCTAGTGAGACCCTGTTTCAAAATAAAAACTAGAAATGGCTGGGGGTGTGTGGCTCAGAGGTAGAAAGTTTCTGGATTCAATCCCCAGTACCACACACATACACACCAGGAGTAGTGGAGCAGGCTTGTAATCCCAATACTTGGGAGGCTGAGACAGCAGGATGGCAGGTTCAAGGTCAGCCTCAGCAACTCAGCAAGGCCCTTAGCAACTTAGCTAGACCCTGTTTCAAAATAAAAAATAAAATAGGGCTGAGGTGGGCCGGGCGTGGTGGCGCATGCTTGTAATCCCAGTACTTTGGGAGGCGGAGACCGGAGCATCCGGGTTCGCGGCCAGCCTCAGCTCTCTCTCTCTCTCTCTCTACCTAGCGAGGCCCTCTGCAACTTTGTGAGACCCGGTTTCAAAATAAAGTATAAAAAAATAGGGCTGGGGATGTAGCGCAGAGGTAGAACACCCCTGGGTTCAATCCCCGGTACCGCCAAAAAAAAAAAAAAAAGGGCTGGGGGTGTATCTCAGAAGTAGAATACACCTGGGTTCCATCCCCAGCAGCACACACACGTAACCTGATAAGGACAACTCTTTTTTTTTTTGCAGTACCAGGAATGGAATCCAGGGGTTCTACCTCTGAGCTAAACCCCCAGCCCTATTTTTTATTCTTTATTTTGAAACAGGGTCTCACTAAGTTGCGGAGGGCCTCACTAAGTAGCTGAGACTGGCCGCGAACCCGGATCCTCCAGTCTCAGCCTCCCAAGTACTGGGATTCCAAGTGTGCGCCACCACGCCCGGCTAGGACAACTCTTGAGTTCCCTCCCCACCACTCCAGTTCCAACAGACTTCTCTAGTAAATAAATAATACAACTGTCTACTTCAAAGCCTACAAATCATCTCTAGTTCCTGCCATCCTACATCCAGTCCACCAGCAAAGCCTAAGAACTCACCTTCCACAATGTCCTTGGAATTCGGCACTCGTCACTATGCCTCTTATTACCACGCTACTCCTGTTTCAGGAACAAGCTCTGGTCTCTTTTTCTCTACTCCCGTCCCTCCAAAGCTCATCCTTCACACAGCAGTGAGATAGAGCTTCCTGTAGTGCAAGTCAGATCACATCACCCCTGCTTAAAACCCTTCAATGGCTTCCCATCATGACTGAAACGAAATCTAAACCCCTCTCCACAGCCCTTAAGGCCTCTGTGACCTGGTCCTCTCTTGTTCTCTGAGTGGGTTTGCCTATATCTGAGGACTTTGCTCTTGCTGCTGCCTCTGCCTGGATTGTTCTTCCTTGAGACCTTGGTATGTCCAATTGCTTCTCACCATTTAGAGCACTTCCACTAAGATGCCACCCCCCCTTCCCATACTTGGATTTAACTCAGGGACACTTTAGCACTGAGATACATCCAGTGTCCCTTTTATTTTATTATTTTATTTTATTATTTATTTTATTTTATTTATTTTATTATTTTATTTTATTTTATTATTTTATTTTATTTTATTATTTTATTTTATTTTATTATTTTATTTTATTTCTTCATTTCATTTCATTTCATTTCATTTCATTTCATTTCATTTATTTTGTGGCACCGGGGATTGAACCCGGGGTGTTCTACCTCTGCGCTACACCCCCGGCCCTATTTTTTTATACTGTATTTTGAAACCGGGTCTCACGAAGTTGCGGAGGGCCTCACTAAGTAGAGAGAGAGAGAGAGAGAGAGCGAGCTGAGGCTGGCCGTGAACCTGGATCCTCAGGTCTCCGCCTCCCAAAGTACTGGGATTACAAGCATGCGCCACCATGCCCGGCTCCTTTTATTTTTTATTTGGAGACAGAGGTCTCACTAAGTTGCCCAGGTTGGTCTTGAACTTGGATTCCTCTTGCCTCAGCCTCCCGAATCACTGGGATTACAGGCATGTGCCACTGCACAAGGACACCTTTTCTGAGAGAGAGAACTGTCTGAGAAACAATCTACCAGGAAGGTAGTGCCTGTCAGTTCCTAAGCATTCTGGGAGTTATATGTTAAATGAACTCTTGCAAAGCCACACTAAGCAGACAGCGGTACTCCTCAACATGACTTGACTTGGGAAGAAATGTATCTGAGGATGAGAGCTGGCCAGCTCTAAAGCATAGGAAAAGGTATGCATCGAGGCAAGCTCTGCCAGTGCCTAAGCAGACCCTGGACTCCGAGGAGGGGTTCTTGGCCATGGAAGCAGGCCGAGGTTCAGTGCACCCGATTCTCTCACAGCCTGGAGTCACTGATTATTAGGACACACTTGCTCTATGCTCCCAAGCTGACTTCTGTTTACAGCTTGGCTTGTCACTGTGATTTTGCCCAGTAGGAGGTCATTTGCTGGTTATGCAAAGAGGAGTATCATAAGCCAGGCATGGTGGCACACGCCTTTAATCCCAGTACTTGGAAGGCTGAGACAGGAGGATTGCAGCTTTGAGGCCAGCATCAGCAATGTAGCAAGACCCTCAACAACTCAGTGAGACCGTGTTTCAAAAAAAAAAAGTGTTATAGTTCCTGATAGCAATAAATTTTCTTTCTGAAAAAAAAAAAAATTGGCATTCTTATCCCACCATTGTTAAACTATGCCAGTTTAACACCCAGATTTCTGCATTTGCTGCCCTGCCTGGAATGCTTTAACATCTGCTCTCAGATGGTCAGCTCCTCTCAAATCAGATATCACATCCTGCCAGGCATGGTGGCACATGCCTGTAATCCTAGTACTTGAGAGGCTGAGACAGGCGGATCACAGGTTCAAAGACAGCCTTAGCAACTTAGCGTTACCCTCAGCAACTTGGCAAAACCCTGTTTCAAAATAAAAAGGGCTGCCGGGTGTGGTGGCACATGCTTGTAATCCCAGTACTTGGGAGGCTGAGACAGGAGGATCGCAGGTTTGAAGCCAGCCTCAGCAATTTAGTGAGGCTCTCACCAACTTAGTGAGACCCTGTTTCAAAAAAAAAAAAAAATTATATATATATATATAATACGACTGGGGATGTAGCCTGAATGTAGAAGGTCCCTGGGTTCCATCACTAGTACCACAATAAATAAATAAATAAATAAATAATAAATAAAATAAAATAAAAAGGGTTGGGAATGTAGCTCAGAGGTAGAATGTTCCTGGGTTTAATCCCTAGTACCAAAAGAGGTAAAAAAAATCACATCCTCAAAAAGACCCTTCTGACTGACATCACCATCTAATAGTCTCCCTCTTTCTCAACCTCAGTTACTCTCTATCATATAAAGTTACTACTCTCCTTCATATATATCCTTCATACACTTAGTACTTGAACTCATTTCTAATGCTTATAAGCGGTCTTTTCTCCATTACAAAGTCAACCCCATTACAGTCAAACAGGGATTCTATCTACCTTGCTCAAAGCAATACCTGGCACACCGCAGGTATTCAGTATTTGTTGAAAATATAAGATAGATAGGTTAAATATAAAAATATAAGTAAGGTGGGCATGGTGGTACAATCCTGTAATCCCAGTACTTGGGAGACTGAGACAGGAGGATTCCAGGTTCAAGGATAGCCTCAGCAAATAGTGAGACTCTCAGCAACCTAGCAAGACCCTGTTTCAAAATAAAAATAAAAGAATGCCGGGCGTGGTGGCGCACGCTTATAATCCCAGTTCTTTGGGAGGCGGAGACCGGAGGATCCGGGTTCACGACCAGCCTCAGCTCTCTCTCTCTCTCTCTCTCTCTCTCTCTCTCTCTCTACCTAGTGAGGCCCTCCGCAACTTTGTGAGACCCGGTTTCAAAATAAAGTATAAAAAATAGGGCCAGGGGTGTAGCGCGGAGGTAGAACGCCCCTGCGTTCAATCCCCGGTACCGCAAAAAAAAAAAAAGAATAAAAAATAGGGCTGGGGGTGTTGCTCAGAGGTAGAACGCCCCTGCGTTCAACCCCCGGTACTGCCAATAAGTAAGCAAGTAAGTAAGTAAATAAATAAATGGAAGTAAACATGAAAGCCGGCGTGGGGGCGCACACCTGTAATCCCAGTACTTGGGAGGCTGAGACAGGAGGAGTGCAGGTTTGAGGACAGCCTCAGCACGTGGCAACCTAGTGAGATTCTTGTTTCAAAATAAAAATAAAATCAGGTTGGGGGTACAGCAGGTTTGAGGACAGCCTCAGGAAGTAGTGAGACTCTCAGCAACCTAGTGAGACCCTGTTTCAAAATAAAAATAAAATCGGGATGGGGGTTTAGCTAGGAGGTAGAATGCCCCTGGGTTCCGTTCCCAGTACCAAAAATAAACAAATAAATAAAATAGGGCTCAAGGTATAGCTCAGAGATAGAATGTCCCTGGATTCAGTCCCCAGCACCACACACACACACAATATATATATACATATATATATATATATTGTAAGTACCTTACATATATATATATTACATATATATATATATGTAAGGTACTTTTTTGGGAAAAAAAATCATCTGGCAACTGCATACTAAAAGCATAGCATATTATCAATTCTTAATTTTTTTTTTTTTTGCGGTACTGGGGATTGAACCCAGGGGCATTCTACCTCCAGGCTACACCCCCAGCCCTATTTTTTATTCTTTATTTTGAAACAGGGTCTCACTAAGTTACGGAGGGCCTCACTAAGTAGCGGAGGCTGGCCGCGAACCCGGATCCTCTGGTCTCAGCTTCCCAAGTACTGGGATTACAAGTGTGTGCCACCACGCCCGGCTGCATAT
>PVJS01027688.1:0-26072 GCA_004027185.1 Glis glis
TCTCTCTCTCTCTCTCTCTCTCTCTACTTAGTGGGGCCCTCCGCAACTTTGTGAGACCCATTTTCAAAATAAAGTATAAAAAATAGGGCCGGGGGCGTAGCGCGGAGGTAGAACACCCCCGCGTTCAATCCCCGGTACCGCAAAAAAAAAAAAAAATTGGGCTGGAGTGTAGCCCAGAGGTAGAATGTCCCTGGGTTCAATCCCTGGCACCGCAAAAAAACAATAATAATAATAATTAAAAATAGGAGCTGGGGGTGTAGCTCAGAGATAGAATGCCCCTGGGTTCAATCCCTAGTACCCCCCAAAATAAAAAGCTGGTTTGTAGCCAGCTATAAGCAACTTATAGTGAAGGCCCTCTGCAACTTAGTGAGACCCTGTTTCAAAATTTAAAAAATAATATAGGGCTGGGGTGTAGCTCAGAGGTAGAATTCCCTTGAGTTTAATCCCCAGTACAAAAGAAAGAAAAGAAAAGGAAAGGAAAGGAAAGGAAAGGAAAAGAAAAGAAAAGAAAAGAAAAGAAAAGAAAAGAAAAAAAGGAAAGAAAGAAAGAAGAAAGAGAAAGGAGGGAAGGAGAGAGGGAGGGAGGGATGGAAGGAGGGAGGGAGGGAGGGAAGAAAAGGAAGGATGGAAGGAAGGAAGGAAGGAAGGAAGGGAGGGAGGGAGGGAGGGAGGGAAAGGAAGGAAGGAGAGAAGAGATAGAGAAAGAGGGGAAGAGAAGGAAGGAGAGAAGAGAGAGAGAAAGAGGGGGAAGGAAGGAAGGAAGGAAGGAAGGAAGGAAGGAAGGAAGGAAGGAAGGAAGGAAGGAAGGAAGGGGAAGAGAAGGATGGAAGGAAGGCTGACTCGGGGAGGGTCGGAACTGCAGCAGCCAGGCGGGGCGAGTGTGAAAGCCGCTCTGGTAGCTCCCGTGTGCCCTGGGTTGGCCGGGAGGCTGGGAGTAAGTCCCTTCACGTTTCCGGACTCTGTTTCCCTCCTGCAGAAGTAAGAGCTCTGTGAGTGAGGAGTCGTGGGCCAGATAGGTGCTGGAATGGAGGACTTCTTCCTTTTTTCTTTTCTTTCTTTTATTTTTTCCGTGTGTGTATATGTCGTGCTGGGGATTGAACCCGGGCACGTTCTACCTCTAAGCTACATCCCCAACCCTTTCAATTTTTTTTTTGAGTCTCACTAAGTTGCTGGGGGCCTTGCTAAGTTGCTGAGGCTGGCCTTGAACCTGCAATCCTCCTGCCTCAGCCTCCCAAGTACTGGGATTCCAGGCATGCGCCACTGCACCTGCCTGGATTAGATGACTTTTAAGGTCTCTCCTAACTAACCCTGAGCCTCTTCGATTAGCATTCTGGAAGCTTTGAAGCAACCACTGCAGAATTCACATGTGCAGCGTTTCCTCTCAGCGATGCTCCACTCTCCACGGTCACCCCTCAGAGTTGCTGTCACTTGATGGATTTAGGAAGAGTTAACAAGCAGTCATAAACAGTCAGCTGTTCGGATGTCTGCGTGTGCGCCGTCTTCTCAGTGACACAATTGAAGGGGGCTCTGCAGTCAGAAGATAAACTTAATATGTTGCTCTAATTTTCCTTGATACAGGCTGGAAAAGATACCAGTCAGATTCACTGGGGTGAATTGTCTCAGCTGTCAAAGTTCTCAAAGTGAAAGAGCAGTGTATGCTGGGCATGATCACACACACCTGTAATCCCAGTACTTGGGAGGCTGAGAAAGGAGGATCGCAGGTTCGAGGCCAGCCTCAGCAACTTAGCAAGACCCTGTTTCCAAACCAAATAATAAGAAGAAGAAGAAGAAGATAAAATAGGACTGGAGGTTTAGCTCAGAGATGGAATGCCCTGGAGTTCAATCCCCAGCACCACACACACACAAAAAAAAAAAGTTGAAAAGCAATGTAAAATGTTCCAAATTCTTACTTGTCACAACAATGATGTTGCCCAAATATAAGAACCCGGGCTTTTATAAGCAGGAAAAAGTACTTTTTTTTTTTTAAAGCCAGTGTTTGCTTGACTCCACGAAGGAATAAGAGCCAAGCAGCACACTCATTTTGCTTAAAAAGAAAATGAAATCATAGATTGCTCCCGATACTGTATTCGCGCCCTTCATTAGCATTAAAGGATGGCACGTATGCGCATAAATAACGAGACACACAAGGCAGAAAAAGAAGGAAGCTGATATTGGAGTGCGATAGGATCTTGTTATTCTGTGTGCTTTATATCAGACAAGTCATTTCCATTTCCAACCCCGAAAATTAATTCAGAAATTGCTCCTGGTGTTTTATTCAAAACTGGGGTTTTCAAAGGGTCTGTCCATGAGCGCGGGGCGGGTTCTTAACTTTGCCATCAAAGCGTATAACAAAGAGGGGTGTCTTCCGGCAGCTCCTGGCGTTTGTCAGCTCCGAGGGGCGGGTAGGAGGTTTCATCCACCTGTTTTGCTCTGTTTGACAATTTTCTTTGTGCTGCTAGGGGATGGGAACCTGGGACACTTCAGCACTGGCACCCAGAGGGTTGGCAGGGCTCTCTGTTCCCCTCTCAAGCACTCTTCTTGTCGGGGGCGGGGAGCACTCTGTAATTTGGAGATCCTGAGCTAGACTTTCGTGTCACCTCTCTTTGTGCACACTGCACCGGTTTCTGGCCCGCAAAAGTAGCGCCGACATTGCAGACAGCGAATGCACGCGAAGGAATCAAGAAGCCAAGGAAATGATTTCATTTCACGTTGTTTGAAATGGAACTAAACTTTCTCATTTGTGGGAGACGATTCCTTAGGGTGTCTCCTCGCCCCGGCTGTGGTATTTTAGGGTAAGAACTCAAGTACTTGTGCTGAGCAGAGTGACTCTCGGATTGCTCCCCTTCTTATTTGTAAAAGCATTGATCAAGAGAGCATTTCTGAGCAGTTACTCTCTTCCAGGCACAGTATACAGTATTTTTTTTTTTTTGGTATTGGGGATTGAATCCAGGGGGATTCTACCTCTGAGCTACACCCCTAGTATGTATGTATGTATGTGTATGTATATGTATATGCATATGTATATATTTTTTGGTACTGGGGATTGAACTCAGAGGCATTCTACCTACACCCTTAGCCCTATTTTTTATTCTTATTTTGAAACAGGGTCTCACTAGGTTGATGAGAGTCTTACTACTTGCTGAGGCTGTCCTCGAACCTGTGGTCCTCCTGTCTCAGCCTCCCAAGTACTGGGATTACAGGACTGCGCCACTGTGCTCGGCTATATTTTTTTGTTTGCTTTGTTTCTTTGTTTGTTTTGAAACAGGGTCTCTCTAGTTGCTGAGAGTCTCACTAACTTGCTGAGGCTGGTCTCAAACCTGAAATCCTCCTGTCTCAGTCTCCCAAGTACTGGGATTACAGGCCTGTGCCACCAAGCCTGGCTCAGTATTTTACAGTGAGGTGATACTGGTGAATAACCAGCCATAGCCACTGTCATCATGAATTTGTAACTTAACAGAGAAGGCAATTTAAAAAAAATGCACATCCTCCGTCAGTTACCTAGGGCAAGTCTGGATTGGCACTGGGGTGTATAACAGATGGATCCTAGTTGTGGAAATCAGAGAAGGCCTCCTGAAGGAGGTGGTGTTTTCCTTGGGACCTGAAGGTTGTTAGCCAGCCAAGGGAGTGAAAGTCCAGTCATCAGGCAAAATTACTTCAGGCAAAGGTGTCAGTGACTGTAAGTTACTTGCGTATTTAGAGAATGAAAAGAAGTCTAGATGTGTTGACTATCATGTTTTCCTAGACCAGAGTCTAGTCATTCTGGCAAAACGGAAAATGAAGTAAGTTCCTAGAATCTCTTGCTAACTCCAGAAAGATTCTTTAAGGTAGTTGGTTGTGGTCAGATCTTCTACTGAACACAGCCAGTTCTAGCACATAAGGATGCTCTAAAGGTGGGCTCTGAGAAGGATCCAGAGGGGGGTAGGTTATTGAGCATGGGAGCCCTTGCAGGAAAGTTCAGGGATGTGTGCTGGCTCAAAGAAGCTCATTGATAGATTGCCAATCTAAAAGCAAAGTTGAGCCGGATGTGGTGGCGCATGCATGTAATCCCAGTACTTGGGAGGCTGAGACCAGAGGATCCGGGTTTGTAGCCAGCCTCATCTACTTAGTGAGGCCCTCCGCAACTTAGTGAGACCCTGTTTCAAAATAAAGAATAAAAAATAGGGCTGGGGGTGTAGCGCGGAGGTAGAATGCCCCTAGGTTCAATCCCCAGTACAAAAAAAATTTTTTTAAACATAATAATAATAAAAGCAAAGTTGATGTATTAATCAGGGCTAGACTGGGTTATGCTGCAGTAACAAGCTAACCCCCTGATTTTAGTAAACAATACACAACAGAGTGTCTTTCTTGTTCAAGCTTCAAGTCCAAATGGGTCTTCTGAGGAGCTCTGCTGCACATAGTCATGAAGGGACACAGGCTGGCAGAGACTCTGTCAGCTTGTACCAGCAGCCCCCTTTGAAGGTGTAGCAGAAGAAGGGAGAGCTAGGGTGTCGGATGCTCTCTCTTAAATGCTTCCCCCTGAAAGCGATGCTTCCCATTGCTGGAACTAGTCGAATGGTCCCACCTACCTGGAAGCAGAGTGAGCAGGTGAGGATACACCTGACGGTTCTCAGGAAGCGGCCATCTCTGGGAAACAATGCAAGCAGGCTGAGAGTCCTGAAGATGGATCTATCATAAGATGGTCAGGAACAAAGTCACACATGGGTGGGGGAAAATGACGGTTCATAGGCTGTTTGTTAGCAGTCGTCATCACAGTCAGTGTGAAGAATACACTCACAAAATGCCAGGCATCGGGCTTTATGTAGATCGCCCTGTTTGATTTTCACAACAGCCCTCTGAGATAGGGACAGCGATTATTCCCATTTTACAGATGAGAAAAGCAAGTCCCTGTGTGTGAAGTGACTACCCCCAGACCCCACGGTTAGTAATGCTGGCACTCAGATGTGTTGACCCCAGGCAGCCAGTCGTCATGGATGCTGGAATCTGAAGGGATGGAGAATGGACTTTGAAAAGGACCTGGTGGGAATCTGAGGTCTTTTAGTGAGGGTAGGGGGCTCTTACTACGTGGTGAGGGGAGGGGAGATGCCAGCAGCCCTGTCTCAGCCCCGCCAGATGACTTCCAAGAACGTGATGAGGAGGATGGGTTTCCCGGATACAGGGTCAGAGCCCGGCGATAAGCAGGGGCCTTTATAGAGCCAGGCGCAGCGTGTAAACACAGGACACCTCCAGTGGTGTCCACCTCCAGAGTGGCCAAGGGACCTCAGTCACAGTCTGGATATACAGCAGGAGCTAATCCTTCAAAAAGCAGACCCTTAGATGAAAATGAACGTCCTATCACACCTTTACGTTCCTCGTCGGAAGGGATTTCCATTGCGCCAACAGAGGGAGAAAATTAGCCACTTTAGCGATAATACCTTGGATAGCTGGTTACACATTTATAGACCCTTTGTTCGGGAGCCAGAGACGTTGCCTGGAAAACGGATTAAAGTCATTTCTAAAATATCCAAAAATAGCTGTTCAAAGAAAGCTTTTTTGTTGAACTTGAAATATTCTAGGCAAGAGATAATGAACGTTGATCTAGGGCTGTGGGGCGGGGGGAGGAAGGGGACCCAGTAAGAGCAACATTGCAGAGGTTCAATCCTTCAGATGTGAATTGGGGATGGGAGGGCAGAGGAATGAAAAAGATGCATGAGGAATTTAGCTTTTACTGCATTTATTAGAGCCCAGGAATGAAGGAAGATTTGCAGATTGTCGGAAAGGAGATGTGAAATCCTCGGGTGCCTATGTTGAGTTTGAAAAATATAAGAAAAGAATCTGA
The DNA here is from genome assembly GCA_004027185.1 of Glis glis. Classification (NCBI taxonomy): domain Eukaryota; kingdom Metazoa; phylum Chordata; class Mammalia; order Rodentia; family Gliridae; genus Glis; species Glis glis. The sequence goes on from PVJS01027688.1 coordinate 5,816, forward strand.
GTGAGGAGAGTCAGCGAGCCAGAGATAATAAAGGTCTGAAGGGTAGGAAAAGGGTCAGGGTCTCCGTGAGTAGGCCTGGGTAGCTTCAAGATATAAACGTTTGCCAGGCGTGGTGGCACATACCTGTAATCCCAGTACTTGGGAGGCTGAGACAGGAGGATTGCAGGTTTGAAGCCAGCCTCAGCAACTTAGCGAGGCCCCCAGCAACATAGCAAGAGCCTGGTTCCAAATAAAAAGTAAAAAACTGGGCTGGGGGTGTAGCTCGGAGGTAGAATGCCCCTGGGTTAAATCTTCAGTGCCACACATACACACACACACACACACACACACACACACACACACACACACAAATAATCTAAGCGTTCACCATGGCTAAAATTAAAAGACAATATCAAGTGCTGACAAGGTTGTGGAGCAACTGGGACTCTCGCATAGTGCTGGTGGGAGTGTACATTGAATCACTTTGGGCCTACTTGGTAATATCTATTAAAACTCAATATCCATGTGCCCTGTGACACAGTAATTCAAGCCCAGGTGTGCTCCCAAGAGAACTCCATGTTTATGGCCACCAGATACGCACATGAATATTTCCACAGTGTTTTTCACAACAGCTCCAAGCTGAAAACAGCACACATACCATTAATGGTAGAATAAACCAATACATTGAAGAAGACTGTGATGAAAAGGAATGGACTATCACCACATGCGACAGGGGCAACACTCCCCGGCCCCATAATGAGCCAAGGGAGCTAGACACAAAGAGTATGTACGGCATGACTCCATTTTTATGAAGTTCAAAAACAGACAAAAATGATTTGCGGTGATAGAAATTGGAATAGTGGCTGCCTCGGAGGGACGGCGACTAGAAGGTGATGTGAGGGCCTACTGGGGCAGGACTGGATTCCAGTCTGGGTGGTGGTGACATAAATGTACAGTCTGCTCTTCGTAGCCTAGGTCCACATCCAGGGATTCAATCAAAAACAGAATAAAAATATTTGGGAGGGAGGATTGCATCTGTACTATACAGGTACTGACTTTCTTTTCTTTTTTTAAGGAAATTATTTAATTTTCATAATTTAAGTAGATTTATTTTGTAAATATGTAATTAACAAAACAGGTGTATTTTTTCTTGTCCTTCTCCCCTAAACAAGGCATATAGCAACTCTATGATTAGTGTTTACATTGCACTAGGTATCGTAAGCCATCTAGGGATGATTTGAAGTATAGGGGAGGATGCGCACAGGTTACATGCAAATACTAAGCCATTTTATATAAGGGACTTGAGCATCCATGGACTTCATTATCCTTGAGGGTTCCTGGAACCAATCCCACACAGATACCAAGAGATGACTGTACACTTAAGTGGGCTGGAGGATTTGCCCCAGGAAAGGTACTTGGGCTGTATTTAGTCTTGGGGACCATGAACAATATGTTTAAGCAAAAAACAATCTGTCTAGATGTTATTACAAGTATCTACTCTATGGACTGTGTTAGAGCCAGGTTCTTGTTTGCATATAATTTTGCAGAACTGCATTGTGTATGCTTTCCACTCGATTATCAATTTTGATTACAGCTTCTCTGTCTATAAAATTGCCCTGAAAGGGTTTAATTCAGCACTTGCAAGAGGGCAGCACCGTCAGTGTTAGAGCCAGATCAAGGCTTGGCCAGCTTTGCAGCTGACCCTAGAGGGTGTTGAGGGGACCAGCAAGGGACGGGCACAAGACTTGCCATATGGCTCTGACCTTGGCCCTGCCCAGCTCAAAGACTTCATCGGAGTAAAAAAAAAAAAAAATTCCTCAAAAGAAGAGCAGTGGGCTGCCCGCCAAGAGGAGGTTTCATAGGAAGTACTTCTCAGATAGCAACCATTGTCTCTGTTTCAATCAACATTCTTACCGCCATGTCCAAGCACCCGACACACACAACCTAGAGGAAGGAAGGGTTATTCACTTGCGGATCTTAAGATTTTAGTCTTTCTCAGAGAGAGAGCGAGAGAGAGAGAGAGAGAGACTGTTTTATGCTTCTGCCCAGCAGGAGCCAGGGCTATAGGTCCTTAGGGCATGATTATGGGGAGCAGAGAGAGGAGAGAGAGAAAGAGAGAGAACAAGCAAGCAAAAGGTCAGAGAGAGGGTCAGAGCTAGAAGTTGGAGCTAGAGCTGGGACACGGACACACACACACACACACACACACACACGGCAGCTTCCAAGTCTGAGGTCCAGGGGACATTTTAAACCCAAACCATTACAGTCCCCCAAACTTGCATCTTTAAAATTTCACTTTCACAGTCTTTTTTTTTTTTTGTGGTACCAAGGATGGAACCCAGGGGCATTCTACCTCCAAGCTACACCCATGGCCCTATTTTTTATACTTTATTTTGAAACCGGGTCTCACAAAGTTGCGGAGGGCCTCACTAAGTAGCCAAGGCTGGCCGCAAACCCTGATCCTCCGGTCTCCACCTCCCAAGTACTGGGATTACAAGCGTGCGCCACCACGCCCGGCTCATAGTCTTTTCTAAATCTCATACCTGTTCTAACGTTTACTCCATGTGCTTTTTAAAACATCACACTTCCTTTTACTTCGGTGAACCTATTTAAGTAAGAAATACCATATCACCACTGGGCCGCGGTGAGTGGGAAACTGGCATTTTGCTGCCTGGTATTGAATTTAGATTATTGTAGGTCCTGCCTCGAGTAATAGCTCTCGGTAATTATTTTTCATCCTCTTATGTTCCTTCCAGCTTTAAGGCTTTGTGGCTTTAAATTATAAAGTAATCAGCCACCCTCTACAACTGTAAGGTCTTTCAGGAAAGAAGGTACTCTTTGCTCTTTGAAGTTTAGAAAAAAAAAAAGGAGGAAACAAGAAAAGAAAACAATGGAAAAACTAATAATCTAAAAAAAAATCTGTGACTCCTGGTGCTAATATTAGTAGTAATAGCCAGGTGACCCTCAGCAGGGTCCTTAGCATTGTGTCCACACCAGCATACTGTTACTGATAACAATGAGATACAGGGCAAAGACAGCTTATCCCATGGTCTGCTGGGAGAGTTGGATGGCATTATTGTCCAAGTCCCCTGTGAGGTGTAGAGGGATGTAGGAGCCTTATAAATATTGATGCGATCATTGGCCGATGTGGCTGGATTTTTAAGAAATCAATCTAAATTGTATATGTAGCAAAACCAGCCACCGGCCAAAAGAACATGAAGAGATGATCCTTCTACCTGCCGGCTTTTCCGTGGACACAAGCCAGGGGAGGGGACAGCGCTGGCTTCGGATTTAGCTGGGCATAGTTAGCGCTGGTTCTGCCGGTAGCCTGGAGCCCAGCAGCTTTGAGCAAGAGATGTAACCTCTTCAACCTTCAGCATCCTCACCTCTTGTACAGGGGAGACAGTCCCAGTTGATGAGGCCCTTGAGGCTTAGAGGAAGGGCCGGGGTGTGCACTTGGAAGGTGGTGTTATTCTTCAAGTGATTCTCCAAGAGCGGGGCACCCCACATGACTGGGGCAGAGATGAGCCCATCAAATGCCGGCCATGGCCTGTCAGGCCACCTCCCTTCCCGGTGGCAGTCTGCAAATCCATTTCTTCCTCGGCTGGCCCCGCTCCTTGCCCAAGGGGTGCTACCTGTTCAAAGGAGGAGTCAGCTGGGGCCTGCGTTCACTCCGGCTCCATGTCTATCTTAGATCTTTACGGAAGGACTATAATGGTGGCTTCGGATCCATTGTAATGGATCACACCCAAACATGTCTGCCCTCTTGAAAGGCATGCATGATTTACTTGACAGAGTAGGCACGTCCATCTTATGTCAATCCACGTTATGGACTGTCAAAAGTTAAGACGCGTAGAGGTAATAAAGTATACTGGGGGAGCACGTTCTGCGGCATGCTATGCAACCGTGGTGTTTCTAATCTTAATAATTCAGAAGGTGCCAACGAGACCGGGGCTCTATTATGGACTTGAAGTGGGTGATACTTCATTTTAAAAAATGTAACCGTTTTTGAGTTACAGGAGCACAAAAATGGTCTGTGGCCAATAAATGTCTGGTTTTATACCACTCTATAAATGAAAATAAAAAAAGCACAGCGAGCTAGCTGAGGGCACCGGGTTGTAAACACCTGTGGCGTCGTTTGTCATCCGCAGGTAGGGGACACCGAGTTCACAGTCGCTGGACCCTGACCTCCTCCAAATTCAGGTGGTGACAAATGGCGGCGGCGTCCGGCCAGGATTCCAGCCCTGGCCCTATGCATACTTCCAGGACATATTAGGGAGGCCCTCTGGCGCCACCTGTAGGTTCAGCCCCCTCAGCTCAAAGCACTTAATGTTTTTTCCCAATACTTCAGAACTTAGTCAGTGGCCTTTCTAGGTGGACCCCAGCTAGCTGCACCAAGACCCACGTGGGCTCACATGCTTAGCAGGTGCCTGGAATGTTCTTTTTTTAAGTCTTCATCCAGCTGAATGTTGTTTGTTCTTCAGGCTCTGGCTGCAGCATCTTTTCCTGCAGGAAGCCTTTCCCGTCCCGGCGCGCCCTATCGCACCTTCTCTGATGCCCCTGACACAGGTGCTCCGTCCCCATGCATCTGTCACTGCCATATCCAGATAGTAACAAAGATGTGATGTCGGTCTCCCCACCCACATTCAGCGAGCCCACGACCCACGTCTGATGGGTTCACCCTGTGGCTCCAGCACCCAGCTCTGGTGGCGCATTCGTACAGGTGCTCGGCCGCGACCTGGAATAGACAGACGGATGCACCAATGGAGGGAAGCCATCGTGCATGGCTGTCTTGCTCGAACATCATTCCCGGCTCCCGATGACTAAGCTGTCACTCTTTGAACCGGAACACTGAATCCTCTTTTGATTTTCTAACCCCAAGCCCCTGTCTGAGCAGGCGTCCTGCTCTTTCCAGTCTCCTCTGACAGAGGCTCACGTCCTACCCTGGTATCCACTGGGGTGGCCGCGCCCTGACACCCAGCGCTCCCCACACCAGGACTGCGTGCTACGTATATGCCCTTACCAAGGGCCCCTCAACTCCCGTTCCCGAGCACCGTCCACCCCACGGACCTTATTCTGTGTGGACCCTTGATGCCACTTGCCCTCTGTACCCAGGTGACCTGGGTTCCACTCCCAGAGCTGCCCGGGCTCCGGCAAACCCTCCGATGCCCACCCAGTGGGCATGTCCAGTGGCACCTCCCAGACTCTGCGTTTTCTGCCCCTGCTGAATTGCTGCAAGGCCCATGCTGAGCAGTGGGGGAGGAGACATGAGCGACGACAACCCCTATTCCATACACTTCAGTCCCCGGTCATCAAGTCCTAGAAGCAACCATGGTTCCAGGAAAGATGAAAGATCCAGGGCCTGTGTCAGGGCCCCAGAATGAAGGGTCACAATCTCCGCCCCAGTCCCAAGGGAGCGCCTCCAGGGCCACAGAAGACACCCAGGCTGTTGGCATCCCTTACCCACAGCCCACAGGAGGTGGGTCTTATTTCAGCTGTGTAAATTCATGAATCAGAGACCCGGGGAGTTGAAATGTCACCGTATCCACCGCGACCTTACGAGCCAATAGATTTGTTTCCACCAAGAAGCTTATGGATTTGCATTAGGTGCAGCCCGGAGAATGAATAATGCATTATTAGGAGAATAAATCAGCATATGATATACATGAGTAATAGATTCGTGGTGGGCCCCAGCGAAGGAGCACATGCTCATTGCGTGTGTTTATACAGAAAGAGACGTAAAGATGTGTAAACATGTTGCTGAGTCCTCTACAGTCACAGAGGCAGAAAGTTCCCACATGACTTCCAGTCAGTGGACTGAGAAGTTATGAGTGCAACATCTTCTTCCCTCTCCTGCCCGCTGAGAGGCCTCGGCATGGCCGGCAGCCTTCAGGACGTCCAGCTTCTTCGTCTTTAGCTGGGGGCAGCCATCTAACGCTGAAAAGCCATGAGGGTCAGACAAGGGATCCTAGGTGGTGGGATGTAGGGTCTGGAAGCCCTACCTGAGCATGAATTAGAGAGGCCGGTGGACCAGCAGTTTCCTCTGAATGGATTCCCGCTGACAGTTCAGACCAAAGACTTAGTGTTGGAGGGTCTTGATGGTCTCAGGTGTACAGAGAAGTTACTGGTGTCTTGCACGCATGGTGGACCCTGACGGCAATTTTCTTGGCATGATCCCTCCCAGCATCCGTACGGCGATCCCAGGGACAGGCTCCAGTCACTTCTGTTGGGGTCACACCCCGCCTCTTGGATCAATCACAGTGGTTAATAGAATGCAATGCCAGGATTGTCTAGAAGTCTAGTCTCAGGTAGCTTCATCCAGGTTCCTGATAACTGCTACCCACTGAGCACGTTCCCTGTGCTAGATCCAGGGCTCCATGGACATTAACTTATTTCAGCTTTTTTTGTGTGTGTGTGGTACTGGGGATTGAACCCAAGGGCATTCTACCTCCGAGCTACACCCCTAGCCCTATTTTTTTATTCTTTATTCTGAAACAGGGTCTCACTAAGTTACGGAGGGCCTCACTAAGTAGCTGAGGCTGGCCGCGAACCTTCAATCCTCCTGTCTCAGCCTCCCAAGTACTGGGATTACAAGCGTGCGCCACCACGCCCGGCTTATTTCAACTTCTGAACAGCAGCACGAAAGAGGCCTCGAGGCTGCCCCCATTGTAAAGACATGGAACTGGAGACCAAGAGAGATTCAGAGACTCGCCTGAGCTCACACTGCTGAGAAGCAGCGAAGCTGGTATTGATGGCAGGTTTCTTGGACTGCTGAACCTTCACCCGTCAATGCCGGGTTATGCCAACTTGGCAGTAGTGTCGGGGAGAGTGGGAGGTCCAAATAGCACCTGCTGTGGCCAGGCCCTGTCACCGCACCCCACGGTGCTCACTACACACCATAGTGGGCAGAATAACACTCCCCAAGATGTCCCAACTTGAGCCCCTGGGAGCTGGGAGCACATACTTTACCCGAGGGACTTTGCAGATGGAATTAAGGGACACGCAAAAGGTAGAAATTGTCCTGGGTATCTGGGTGCATCCAATCTAATCATATGCACCCTTAAAAAGTAAAGACGCTCTCCTGGCTGAGTCAGAGGAGGTGTGAAGATGGAGGAAGAGAACGAGAGAGATCCCCAGCCAGAGATCCTGGCACCAGTAAGTAGCCCATGAACGTAGGCTCTGGTTGAGTCACCACCATCATTAGGAGGTAATAGTATCACCAAATAAAATACCCGCTAGGTCAGAGCATCCATATCTGACTGTAAAATGGAAACAAGCCTCTATTTTCTCACTAATACATTAATATCAATGTGTGTGTGTGTGTGTGTGTGTGTGTGTGTGTGTGTGTGTGTGTGTGTGTGTTACTGAGAATTGCCAGGGGCATTCTACCTCTGAGCTACACCCCCAGCCCTTTTCATTTTGCATTTTGGAACGGGGCCTCACTAAGTTGCTGAGTGTCTCTCTAAGTTGCTAAGGCTGGCCTCAAACTTGTGAGCCTCCTGTCTCAGCCTCCCACAAGTACTAGGATTACAGGCGTGCACTGCCATGCCCGATTAATATTCGTTTGTTGTTTAAATACCAACAAACCTCCAACAATATTAGAGCCAGAAAAAAAATGTACATATCTTCTCTGAATGAGTTTCATGTCTTTCTCAGGGGCCCGCAGGTAGTTAATTGGGAAATCCAGGGCTAGCCTGTCCAGGTTCCGGCAGGTATTTAACTCAGAGTCCCTACGATGAGCCACAGGCATGCCCTCCGCCACAGAAATGCACCCCTATTTAGCTCCAGCTCTATATCCAAAACTCACACGGACCCCTTAATAATCCTCTTAATAGCTGCGATAACTAAACATGTTCAGTTTTAATAACAGTTTCATGCCTGCCTTCTCCCTTAAATCTAAATAATGCCCGCATTGCAGTTCCAAAAGGAATACTATAACTGGCGATTTGCCATAATAAAGATGGGGAAATTTTCCTTAATCACATCTTAAAGGGGGAAAGTGTATTTAAAGGGATTTTTAAATTGCAAATTTAAAAATGCAAACACAAAATGATTTTTCCATTAACGTCGTCTCCTTCAGGGAATGCCTCCCCGCGCTGGGGTTGGGCCGTCTGAAAGGACGTGTTACCCTTCTGTGAGGGGCGCAGGGGGACCTCGGGTCCCAGGAGGCTTGTTCTCAGGTGTTGGAAAAAGTACCGGCCCCCGATGGGTCTTCCGAGGGCCCCTGCACCGGCACTTCTGTTCACGAGCATGCAGCATCAATCTGTGTCCAAAGGGATCTGCTGTTGGAAAATAAGATCTTCTATCTCTAGATGCTGTAGCTGGCGTCGAGCTAGAATTGCAATGAATGGTGTTGAAAACACTCGGCCCTGAGAAATGGTTGTTGCACTGGATACCCTTCCGTTTCCATCCTTATTTCTGGATAATCCATTTCCGGGTCAGCGTTGGTTGGTGGTCAGCACAGAGCCTGTTCCAGGCACAAGGCTCCAAGTCTTCTTCCCTTGTTTTTCACTGGGGTGGATGGATTGTGTCTGCGTGACCATTTCAGTAGCAGAAGTCACCTTGAGAAATGTTCCAAGAGTAGCCAGGCGTGGTGGCGCACCCATATAATCCCAGTACTTGGGAAGCTGAGACAGGAGGATCCTGGTTCGCGGCCAGCCTCAGCTACTTAGTGAGGCCCTCCACAACTTAGTGAGACCCTGTTTCCAACTAAAGAATAAAAAATAGGGCTGGGGTATAGCTCGGAGGTAGAATGCCCCTGGGTTCAATCCCCGGTGCCAAAAAAAAAAAAAGAAATGTCCCAAGAGTGGTCAGGCTTGGTTGCTAATGGGAAAGTTATTTCTTAAATGGCTTGGCCAACCTGTCTGCAATATCATGGATTCATTTTATTGACTATGAGAAGCTCATTAGAAGATAAGATGGAGAGCCGGGCTCAGTGGCACATGCCTGTAATGCCAGTACTTAGGAGGCTAAGACAGGAGGATTGCAGGTTCCAGGCCAGACTCAGCAACTTAGTGAGATCCTCAGCAATCTAGCCAAATTCTATTTAAAAACAAAAAATAGAAAGGGCTGGGGGTGTAGCTCCAGTACCACAAAATTTCCAGTACCACAAAAAAAAAAAGAAAAGATGGAGGTCATTCCAGCCAACCCTGTCCCATGGATCCCTCTGCCTGGTTGGACATCCCAGATCTAGGCAGGCTTAAGCTTCAAGAGGTTTAACTCCCTTGTTAGATATCCCTGCAGTTAGAGAGGTGGGTGGTCACCATTGGGAGTTCGGACTCTGGAGTCCAAAGTACCTGGATGGGAATCCTAGCTCTGCCCCTGAAAGCTAATCTGGTGATACATACTAAAATTATTAGCCTACTTTGCATTTTACCCCAGCAATTCTTCTTCTGCAAAGCTAACTTTAAGAAAAGAAAGCCTCTGAGACAGGAGGATCGCAGGTTCAAGGCCAGCCTCAGCAACTTAGTGAGGCCCTCCACACCTTAGCAAGACCCTGTTTCCAAATGAAAAATAAAATAGGGCTGGGGGTGTAGCTCAGAGGTAGAATGCCCCAGGATTCAATCCCCAGTACCAAAAAAAAAATTTAAAAAGAAAAGAAAAGAAAACTTTGATACTTGAGTATATATGCACTAGGATGTGTATCAAGGCATTATTTTTTGCAGGTGCAAAAAATAAAGAGGTCAAATGTCCAACCATACTCTACTCCACTACATCCACTCTATGAAATACTATGAGGCTTATAAAAATAACAGATAATATCTGTTATTAGCCTAAATAGAGAAATGCGCGTGCCGTTGTTCGGTTAAAAAAATCATAAAAATTCCCTGTGTATGTTTTTATAGGATTCTGTAAGGCCAGTAAAAGACATGGGTGATGTGCGCTGCTGTTTTTGTTGAGTAGTATAAATGGAAATAGAGATTAAAAACAAGCAAAAAGGAAAATTACCCATCCTAGAATGTTGCAAGTGAAACTTTAATCTACATAATGGTAGCATATAAAAAAGAGGAATATGGATATTGAGAAAAGATTAAAAGGAATATCAACAAATTAACATTTATTTGATTAGATAATGATGGGACTCTAGCCAGTGTTTTTCTCATATTTCTCTTATTTTAATATTGTGTTTGTAATAAAATAACGTTATTAAAATCACTTATAAAGAGAAGTTATAAAATTTAGTCCTGGCTAAGCAAGATAGTGAAAGGTTGATCACCAAGGTCTTTTTGAAGGGGCTGGGAAGGAGTCTGGTGGTTTCCCTTTAGTGGCCAGCAGGGGGCGGTGGACCCAGATGCTGAGCTGGCCAGGAGGACAGATGACTGAAGATGGTCGTGTCCTCCACCCAGCCCACAGCTCTGTGTACTTATTCCTGCCAGACCTTGAAGAGATTTGCATATTTGAAATGAGCATTTTGAGGATGTTCAGCTCCGTGCCATTCATGATAATTTGTAGCAGGTTAAGTACTTCCAATGAAAGCTTAAGCTGGGGTAGCTCTCCATTGAGAAATCTCAGCAAATCTAGGCGATCATAAAGTCGTCTCTGAGGGTCTCCATCACTTGAATTTTATGGAGTCATCTCAAGCTGACCTTGCGCTGGGTTTTATGATTCTCATATTAGACGCCTTCAGATCTGAGCTTTGGTTCTTGGCAGCACTGGGACTCTCTCCTTCAGGACCCCCAGCTGGCCGGCATGAAGCTGGCGATGCACAGTTAAGGACGTGTGTTCTTGGTCAGTCCATCTCTTGACATAGTTCCTGCCTATGTGGCCTTTCTTCTATTTGACCTTTCTTCTTTAGCTGTGTGACCTTGCCTGGGATATTTGACCTTTCTATGCCTCAGTCTCCTCTCTGTAAAGTAGGGATGCTGCTAGTGTATTCTCCTGGGGTGGCTGTGAGCATTCCATGCTGTTCTTCAGGTAGAGTCCTTGGTGTAATATCTGGCATCTCATAAACATCCATCATTACTATGGCTACCTCCTTCCAGCACCTCCTCTCCCTCCACAGCCCCAGTGTTGAATAAACACACACAGGACTCCAGCCAGAGGTCATGTCATCATGCCCACCTTGTCCCTTCACGTGGAACTAGACCCCAGCCTCTGCCAATCTCATGAGCCTCCTCTGTCTTCCAGCCCCAGTTTCTCCTAAGGGGCTGGCATGGCCTGAAGGCAGCTTAGTGTAATAGAAAGAGGTCAGCTTTGGAGCTAGACTAAAACATGACTCCCAAAAACACCTGTGTCCTCACCCCTGGAGCCTGTGAACATGTCACCGTATATGGTGAGAGTCTTTGCAGATGTGGCTTGCCTATTCTGGATATTCCATAAATGGAATCATGCAGTGTGCGGTCTTTCGTGGATGGCTTTGTTCAGTTAGCATCATGTTTGTGAGGTGCATCGTGACGTTTGCACACATATCAGCCCTTTGTTCCTTCTTCTGGCTGAATAATATTCCTTTGTGTGAGTAGACAACATTTTGTTTATCCATTCATCCGCCATTGCACATTTGAGCTGTTTCTGCCTCTTGGCTGTCGTGACTAATGCTGCTATGAACATGGGTGTGCAAGTAGTCATGTGTATTGAAAAGTGATTTAGCAAATATGTGCAAAACTAGGTCAACAGATCCATGGTCTTGTCGATAATGATGAAGCATTTCCTCTCCACACAATTTGTCAAAGCAGGAATGTCACTGTGTGGGATGGGATGAGGAAAACGGTGACCCAGGTGGAATACAGACGCAGTCAAGTCCCTAATTAAATCCCATCTGCAGAGTCCTATCTGCAGGAGATGACAATCTCACACATCCCAGGGACCATTCGGACCTGGATGTTGCTGGGGCTGTTACTTGGTCTTCTACATACACTGAGGCCTGAGGGTCCCTTCGGAGTTAACTGGGTGAGCAGAGGGTCAGGGGTGCTCCAGGCAGAGGGCCTGGTGTGCACAAAGGTCTCAAGGCAAGAGGAAGCCTGGGACCTGCAGGAACAAGAGAGAGGCAGAGAGAAGAGGCTGGAAAAAGGTACTAGTTATTTGCTGGCCAATTAAAATCCAGGTGTGAATCATCAAGAAGACAAACAATAAGGTTAGAATATCATCACGACATATGCATATCCATGTTGATAGCAGCACAATTCACGAGAGCCAAATTATGGTACCAACCTAGGTGCCCGTCAACAGATGAATGGATGAAGAAAATGTGGTCTAGATACACAATGGAGTTTTACTCAGCCATAAAGAAGAATGAAATGATGTAATTTGTAGGAAAATGGATGGAACTAGAGAATATTATGTCGAGATCAGCCAGTCTCAGGAAGTCAAGGATCATGTGTTTTCTCTCATAGGTAGAAGCTAGGACAAAAATAGGAAGCAAAAGGGACTTCAGATAAATGAGGAGAAAGACCAGTAGAATAGCAGAAGGGGATGCGGGGAGGCAGGTGGGGAGGGGGAAAAGGAGGCTTTTGAAGGAAACAGTTCAAATACTGCTATGTTCATATATGAAGGTCTCACTACCAATCTCACTAACATGTACAGGAAGAGGGAGGAGTAGGGTAGGATATGGAGGGAAATACACTCAGTGATGTGTGTGTATTTTTGTGTCACCTTGAATCTCACTATGATGTATAATTGCATTGTATCAATGAAAGTATAAAAACTTAAAAAGCTGGATGTAGTAGCACACACCTATAAACCCAGTACTTGGGAGGCTAAGACAGGAGTATCGCAAATCCCAGGCCAGCCTCAGCTATTTAGCAAGATCCTCAGCATCTTAGCACGACCCTCTTTCAAAATAAAAAAATAGGTAGAACACCCCTGGGTTCAATCCTCGGTACCAAAAAATGAAACAAAATAAGATGAAATTTGGGTCGGTGTCCAAAGAACAATGAGAAGCCACTAAATAACCTCTGGAAAATAAGTGGTGTCTGGATCAGCATTTTCAAAGTTTCTATAGCCACACAGTAAGTGGACAAGTAGAGAGAAAGAACTGTGGATTTGGGGAGAAGTTAGTAAGCTGCCATGACAGTTCTACTGAGAGGCGGCCCAGGTGTAGGCTAGTTAGTGACAGTGAAGACCAGAAGACATGGGCAGAAATCAAAATGCACCAGGGACCTGGGACTCACGACCAGCTTTGCCACTTCATCGTTCCACAAATCTTTATTGAGTTATCGGTACATAGCAGGCGTTGAGCTTGGTGCTAGAAATATAACTGAGCCAACTGTGTAATCCTGGACAAGTTACTTAAGAGCTGGGCCTCAGTTTCCCCATCTACAAACGGAGACATGACAGCAACCATCTCTTAGAGTGCTGTGAGGATTGAGTGAGTCGAGCCAAGAGTTCAAGACAGGGCTGGACAGAGGAAGAGCTTGGGGCAGCTAAAAACAGACACACAGAAATGACATCTCTGGCCTCTCCCATCACTCTCTAGAGTGACCAGTGAGAAGAGTTTATCCAGGAAAACATTCCCAGAAACACCAGAGAAGATCCAGGGGCAGCACCATGGCACGTGGCATCATGAGTCATTGAGAAATCTTCCCTATAAATATCTATGGAGCACCTACTATGAGCCTAAATTTGTGGCTATGGAGGAAACACATGAGCAGAACTCAGCAGGTTTTGTCTTGATGGAGTGTAGAGTCTCGGAGGGGAGACCAGCATTAGTCAAATAAGCAAATGAACCAAGGTATCATGGGTCAAGAGAGGGGGAGGTAATCATCACGCCCAGATGAGGAAGTCATCTGGTCTACCAAGCGTCTCCTGAACTCTGTTTCCCAAGGAACTCCAGCTAGTAACTTGGGATCGAGCATCCTTAGAGAGTTGCACCCAGAGAGTTAATGGTAGATGATGTGAGCTGGCCAAGGAAGTCAACAGACAGCCACCCTGGGGAGGGACACCTGATAGGTCTCAGAGGCCCTGCAGTGTGCACTGTCTACACAGCTGGCACTTAGTAAGTGCTGAGGGGGTAGATGAGACCAAACAGCAGTTTAGCACAGCTTTCTCAAGCCAACTGAGACAATGAAGAGGCCCAGCTACGCACACCAATTTACCCCGCTCTGTTTTCTTCCAGTAGCAATCCCTCTGGTGCTACCAAAGAGGTGAAATGTGCTTCATTTGGCTTGAATAATTTACTTGGATTTTTTTTTCTTTCTTAGTGAGACCTGAATAGATAATGCACTAAACACTAAACTGGTAGATATATGATTGCTTAATTTTTAGGTGTTGGAAAGTGAGGACAATAGCCAAGGAAAAGGAACCATTTCCCTACACCCAAGCTGACCCCCAAAAAAGGCTTCATTCCTGCAGGACTTCTCAGAACCGCTATTATTCTATTTCTAAGAAATTATTACTTCTTAGAAATTATTACTCTAAAGGAAAGGAAGTGAATACCAAAGACTACAAAACTACATATAGTTGTAACCTAATAAAGTAGCATTTTAAGGGAGGGAAGAAGTCTACAGTCAACAGATTACTTTGAATTTTATAATATCAAATTGTAGCCCCTTGGAAGGGATTGTAAGCCAGAATTATATCTTCGGAATATCTATTAGGTCATTATACCATTCTTCCCCTGTTGTCTACCATATTTCTAGAAGAATATTATTTTTCGCCGTAACTATATTCGAGATTGCGCCTATTTCTCTATCGCCTGCCTAGGAATTTAATTTTGTTGTCTAAATGGGGGAAGTCTGTTTTCTCTCCCAGTTATGGCCCAAATAATAAATGTTGATGTTACTGTGCTATAAAAATATGTCCTCTATAAATTGCTTTGCTTGTCATTAAGATGTTTCCTAAACAAGTTGAACACGCACTATGTGTTTGTCAAGACACTTGCAGCAATCTTAAATCACCTGCTGTGTCTATACATATTCAGAAGGCCGTAATGGGGATGCGCCAAGGGGCTCGGGAGAAAATCATTTATAAGGATTAGGAGAGGACCTCAGGAAGTTCAGGCTCTGTTGCTTGGGTTGCGCACAAATACATTATTAGTTTCTGAGTACTTGAGGCCATTTCTCTTCTGATTTATTTTGGTCCCCATGGTCACCCAGGCATTTGCCACCAGGGTCACTCAAAGCTGTTACCCTGCACTCATCTCCATAGACGATCAATCAGAATCCGGAGGCCGAAATGACTGGTGAAGTCAGACCAGCAATCTATAGATCTAGTGAAAGAAAAAAACAATGCGGTCTCAATCGAAGGGACTTGTATGAGATTTCACCCGAGCTATTGAATCCAAATCTATGCTCAAAAAATAGAGTAGAACTGGAGGGAGTATTTTAAAGAAGGAATGCGGTCCTCAGACCACAGGGTACTCTTCTTGGATAAGCCAGAAATGTGTGATGGAGTCACAGAGGAACGGTATAGGTTGGTGTCAACTTCGTGTTCTGCTGTGAATGTTTTTGTTTTTGTTTGTGGCACTAGGGATCGAACCCAGGGGCATTCTACCTCCGAGCTACACCCCCAGCCCTTTTTATTTTTCTGTTTAGAAACAGAGTCTTGCTAGGTTGCTGAGAGTCTCACTATGTTGCTGAGACTGGCCTTGAACCTGCGATCCTCCTGTCTCAGCCTCCCCCCAAGACCTGGGATTACAGGTGTGTGCCACCATGCCCAGCTTGCTGTGAATGTTTTTGTTGGTGACCTGGGTAATAGGCACAGGGGAAAGGCATAGTACTTAGCAGACAAGGCAAGGTTGGAAGGGCCACCTGTCCAGTTAGAACATATGAGCCGTCCGTAAAAACATGTTAAATTGGCCGGGCGTGGTGGTGCACACTTGTAATCCCAGTACTTTGGGAGGCGGAGACCGGAGGATCCAGGATCGCGGCCAGCCTCAGCTTGCGCACGCGCGCACGAGTGTTCTCTCTCTCTCTCTCTCTCTCTCTCTCTCTCTCTCTCTCTCTCTCCCTGTCTCTCTCTCTCTCTCTCTCTCTACTTAGTGAGGCCCTCCACAACTTCATGAGACCCGATTTCAAAAATAAAGTATAAAAAATAGGGCTGGGGGTGTAGCGCGGAGGTAGAACACCCCTGTGTTCAATCCCCGGTACCGCAAAAAAAAAAAATTTTTTTTAATTAAATTAAATTTTAAAAAAGACATGTTAAATTGGAATGATCCATGTGCAAGTATTTATTCATCTGAGTTGACTAGAAATTCAACTCCTGGTTGAAGGGTATATAAAATATTGTGAAAAATGATTAGGTGGTGACTAACCACCCATCACAAACATTATGCCAACAGACATGTCCACTACCAAGGCACACACCTGAACCCATGTCAACTCTTGTCCACTCTGAGGACTCTCCAGTATTTGTATCATCCCAAGACCCATGGTGAACTTTCCAGAGCATCATCTGGTCTACCAAGCGTCTCCCGAACTCTGTTTTCCAAGGAACTCCTGCTAATAACTTGGGATGTAGTATCCTTAGACTATAACCTGAGAAATACTAGTTCTAAAGAAAATGGAAGACTGGGAGCTTTGAGAGAGGGAAAAGCTTAAGTCTGAGGAGGTATCCGACTGGAGAAGGCACAGACAAGCCCAGGAGCCAATCTTTAGAGCATCATTAGCAGTCCTTATGATAATCCTATGGCTGCTGTTTCCAGAGCATCTTCAATGTGCCAATCACTCAGCCCTCACGAGAACTCCGCAAGGGAGGTGCTGTAATTACTCTCATTACATAGATGGTGGAGCTACAGCTCAGAAAGGCAGGGTGGCTGATGGAGAGATTGAATCTGTTCTCTCCGTGTGGTCCCAGAGCGGGGTGGTCCCAGAGGGAAAGATTTCAGCTCAACATTGGGAGGAGAGCAGTCAGAAACTGGGTGTCTTCCATTAGGAACATCAGAGGGGACTTTTGCATGATTCTGACATCTTCCATACAATTCTCAATTTTGCATCCATAATTCATCTCTCTCTGTAACTTATTCTTTGACTTTAATTTTTCTTTTTCTTTTCTTTTTTGTTTTTTTTACTGGGGCTTGAACCCAGGAGCATTCTACCTTCCAGATATACCCCCAGCCCTCTTTTATTTATTTTTATTTTGAAACAGGGACTTGATAAATTGTTGAGGGTCTTGCTAGGGTGCCAAGGCTGGCCTCAAACCTGAGCTCCTCCTGTCTCAGCCTCCCAAGTACTGGGATTACAGGTGTGTGGCACCACACCCAGATTTAGATACATCTCTCTGATAATGTAGGTGATTTGCCCTGGACAAGACCTATTTTAAAATATTTTTATGTTACTAGCAAACCATGATACCCATTTGTTTTAAAATGCAACTGTAGAGCCCACTGTGAAGAAATGCAGCAATTGCTCAGGCGCCTCCCGACCTCTCCTGGTTGAAGTCTTTACATTTTCTCTCAGTCCCGGAGACATATGTCAATCTCATCTCAGACTCTAAGCTCAGCTGATGCTCCTGCCTCTGGCCTGTATTAGTGCCCAGGGGAGGCCAAAGATGGCGGCAATAAACCCAGAGCCTCCTAGCCCAGCTGTCTGCGGAGCAGTAGGAAGGTGCCTGACATTCCTCCTTAGAAATACTTTAAGGTGCTAGGTGTGGTGGTGCACACCTATAATCCCAGTACTTGGGAGGCTGAGACAGGAGGATCGCAGGTTTGAAACCAGCCTTGCCAACCTAGTGAGACTCTCAGCAACCTAACGAGACCCTGTTTCAAAATAAAAACTAAAAAGTGCCGGGGTAGGGCTCAAAGGTAGAATGCCCCTGCGTTAAAACCCTAGTACAAGAAAGAAAGAAAAGGAAGGAAGGGAGGAAGGAAGGAAGGAAGGAAGGAAGGAAGGAAGGAAGGAAGGAAGGAGAAAGAAAGAGAGAACGGAGGGAGGGAGGGAGGGAGGGAAGGAGGAAGGGAGGGAACAGCTTCAGCGAGCCATGCTGGATGCACTGAAGATGAAATGGTTCTCATAATTGTTCTCTTAAGGAAGAAGATAATGGGAATGCTAAGCAAACTTACTGCGTCTCCTCTCTCTTACCACGCATGCGTTGAACATTCTTGGTATTCTTCATCTTCTCATCCTCTCTGCCTGTCTCCACCTGGCCAGCCTTACCCTTTAAGACACGTGGTAGAAAGCAGGTCTGCACCAAATGTTGTTCTCTTTCCCTCTTGGCCGCAGAGTTAGACTCCAGCACCCCTGGAAGTTAGGGCCACGTAACAGAGACAGTGGAGTTTGGTGGCAGTCATGTGACCACTCCAGGTCTCCTCAGCCTCTCTCCTGTCCATCAGCTGAAGTGAGGGCTGCTGGGACCTAGAGAAGGTCATAGTCTGGACCCCAGGACATGGAGCACCCGGGGGAAGCTACTGTGCCCGCAGCTGTTGAGGAAGGGTGGTTTATCTCTTGCGGCAGTCCGCGCCACCTCGCCTGGTATGAGACTGCACTCCCGCGTATCAGGTGGAGTAAGGGCTCTCCTGCAGGGATGCACGCAGCCTGAGACGGAGCTTCCGCTGTGGCTGCAGAGCACAGGCCCCTTGTCTGCCATCGTATCCCACTCCCAGGCAAGTGTCCGAATTTGGAAGGCAGCCAGTAAGTCTCAGCTCCCATGACTATCCATTTCAGTTAGTTTTGTCTCTTGCTCCTTATCTGACACAGTTCAGCTGCCTGGCCTCACTCCAGAGCTGGCTGGAGATGAAGAGTCCCAGGCCACACACCCACCCTGTGAATGAGAATCGGCATTCTCACGAGACCGTGGGCGACCTTGCTCTATGCTAGCCATCCTCAGCGTAGCTGCATGGTGAGACCCCCTCATCAGGTCCCTATCAGCATCCCCCAAGTCCTATTTTCCTTTCTGTCTTTGGGCTTCTGGGCATATCTCCTATACAGCCAGGGTTGCAACCCCTGTCTCTGTGGTTCTGGAACTCTAGCATGCCTCAGAATCCCCAGGAGGCCAGTGTGCACATGGCGCAGGGTGACTATTGGGTTTCTATTCCACATGCCTCCTTCAGTAGGTCTGGGAGTATCCACCAAGTTCCCAGGTGCATGAGCACCAAGTACCACTAGCCCGATGGCTTAGAACAGCAGAAATGTCCCAGACAGAGCCCACGAGGCATGCACAGGGACCTACTCTCCGACAGTTCCGGGGGGGGGGGCTTCCTCACCTCCTCTGACCTCTGATGTTTTTAGCCATCTTGAGTGTCCTTGGCTTGCAGCCGCATCTCCCTAGTACTCCATCTTTGCACAAGGTTCCCCTGTGTGTCCTCATATCACCTTCCAACTATGAAGGCCTTTCTCTGTGCCCTAATTTCCCCTTTCTGTAAGGACACCAGTCATATTGGATTAGGGCCCCCTCTAATGACCTCATGTGTCTTGTTTACTTCTCTAAAGACCCCATTTCCAAATAAGGTCACATACTGAGGTACTGGGGGCTAAGCTTCAACAAAGCTTTCTGGAGGGAACATAATTCAACCCCTAGTCCAGGCGATGCAGTGCTAGAGGTCCAGGAACCCCACTTTGAGCACCACTGCTTTGCCGTAAGCTACAAGAGGTCAAGAACAATATTCAAGCTGGGCGTGGTGGCGCACACTTGTAATCCCAGTACTTGGGAGGCTGAGACAGGAGGATCGCAGGTTCAAGGCCAGCCTCAGCTACTTAGTGAGACCCTCCGTAACTTAGTGAGATCCTATTTCAAAAAAAATAGGGCTGGGGGTGTAGCTCAGAGGTAGAATACCCCTGGGTTCAATCCCCAGTTCCGCAAATAAATAAATCAAGAACAATACTCATCACTTTAGCACATTCTACCCAGAGTCTGGCTTGTGGCTCGGCACATAGTAGGCCTTCAACAACTATAAGTTGAATGAATTTATATTCTTTCCATGCAGAAATTTGGCCTGTAAAAATGCCCGCCATCCTCTCTCCATGCTGCCACGGGTGTAGTATATGACATTTCTTATAGCAGGCACTCCATAGATGCTGAGTGACGGCACATCACTGTCACTCCTCATTAAAAATTTAAAAAGGCATATTCCTGGGCCCTCGTGCTTTTATTCCACCTTACGGATCCAAACGATGGGATGCTTATTAAATGACATGGCTCCTTTAACATGAAATTAAAAATCTAAAAAAAACACTGCGGATTAGGTGGCAAGGATTTGATGAGCTAACCGGCTATGGTAATTTGTTGATCGCCCTGCCTGGATTCCCAGTGAGAACCCAGCTCTGTTCAGCAAACGTTGTGAATGATTCCAGAAAGGACTGTCTCTCCTCTTCTCTTCTCCTCCTCCTCCTCCTTTTTCTTCTCTTTCTTCTTCTTCTTCTCCTCCTCTTCCTTCTTCTCCTCCTCCTCCTCCTCCTCCTCCTCCTCCTCC
>PVJS01027689.1:0-26072 GCA_004027185.1 Glis glis
AATAATAATAATAATAATAATAATAATAATAATAACTGGGATGGGGTGTAGCTCAGTGTAATCTACCGCTGTACCATAAATAAATAAATAAATAAATAAATAAATAAATAGATAATGTGTGTGTGTGCATGTGTGTGCGTGCGTGTCTGTGTGTGTGTGCATATGTGTGAAAGAGTAGAACAAGATGGGCTGGCTTTGGTTTTCTATTCCATTGCTAGCTATGAGCTGTTTTGTTCTTTGTACCATCTGAAAGCTGCAAGCCTTTTATGTAGGATTGCTTTACAACATGTAACACTGTATCTTAAGCAAACATTCATTTGTGGCAAGTCAATATCACAAATGAAATATTGTCTGAGGAGAAAGGAAAATCAATATCCACCTTTAGGGTCATTAAATTTTGATAAGGATTTTCTGCAAACATCAATATACTACCAAAAAGATATGTATTGTATACTTTTTTCTTTCTATTTAATGAAATCTGTTAATGCACTTAAGCTCACATGCAAGTAAGTTTGCACACACACATACACACACCAAGATTTTTCCAGAATCATCAGTGGCCCCCTTGAAGATTTTATTGATATTGTGTGTTTTGTTTTAAACAGATGTATGAACAAATATCAGCATTGACATTGAGAGTAAAAGAAGTAGCAGGCTAGCTGGACACTGACACGCACTCCTATGTCTAAATAGTAGTTGTAGAATTATAAAAGAGCTTTCTGTTGTAAAGGATGAATGAGACTTAAAATATTTCCTTTGTATATTTGAGAAATACATGGTTATTTTTTAAAAAGGTGAAGAAAAATGCAATAGTGTGGTAATTAAAGGAGAGAACTTAGCGTGGAAACAAGAACAACTAAATAAAGTATCCTGGAAGGCTGGGCGGCTCACCTCACCTGGGGTTTGGGCCAGTGGCCTGAGAAATTATGACTTTTTGGCCAAGGTAAAATGATCTCAATTACTTTTCATTAATGTTTTTCCATTTATTAAAAGTATATCCCATTTCAAGATATAAGAAAAATATTTTCATAAATTATGTTTTATATGTTTACTTGCTTTAAAAAATCTTTGACACCCACAATATTTTTCTTATGTTTTAATACCATAACCTTAGCTATACATCACTGTTGGCTAATTATCTTTACCCTCTTTCACTCAATCTTTGATTAATATTCATTGTAAAAACAGATTCATGACAATTTGAATGCACTATGCCTCTAATTCTTGAACTTTTTGTTAAGGCATACCTTCAAATATGTTTATGCTCATGCAACAGAAAGGATATAATTTTTGCAACCGAGAATGCCTTGAGCAAGTAAGTTGCTAAAATAAAGTCTCTATGGAAATGTGTGGCACACCAGACATATATCGCTTTAGCAAATACTCATCCACTTTCTGCTAATCCCCTCAGGAAATAGGCCCAGATAATATCACTTGCAGATAATGTTCATAAAGATGGTTGCAAAATCTCTTCAATCTTGTGTTGTGTTTATGATATCCTTTATAATGAGGAAGGACTTCCACTGACTGCCAATCTCTTATGGATCTTCACCTTCTGTTTTCTGGAACATTTCTTTCAAAGTACCTCCAAGTGCTTTAAAACTTTAAATATGTAGTGTAATTCTCCCTCTCTTTGTGACTATAGAAAAGGGTCAGCATTGTCACTGGTAAATGCTTTGTCAATCATTAGGAGATGATAGAGTCACTGAAATATAAATGGAAAGGCCACAACTCAGTAAGCAGCAAGCAATACAGAACAGGCGTAGTGGTTCTGTGTAAAACCCCTGTGTGTCCATCTGCACATTCAATGTTTTCGTACCCATCCAAAGGGATTGCATTTTTGGAAGGGGAATACAATGAACCCAGATGAGGGCAGAGATGATTATTATCAGATATCCTAGCAATAAAGGGATCTGGCATTTACAGATAGTGTTTAACATCAGATCCTATTGGTTAAACACATTCCATAGTCCTTAGATCACAATGAACATGCAAGTTACTGTGCCCTCCAATAAGCCATTTTCAAGAACAGCATTATGGCTTGCCAGTGCCGCTTGAGTACCACTTAAAAGTTTTGATTACACTCTTGATGAATTTAAGGGTCAAAACAATACTAAACAAGTCAGTAGTGATTATAATGCAAATGTTTGATTAAACAAAAGAACAAAGCAGCTCATGTCTCCAATTCAGGCATTCCAAGTTTTCTTGGATATTCTTTTATTTTTTTCATTTTCTGTTTTTCTTTAATTAATTGCTGCATTGTAATCATACATCTTGATGAAGTTCAGGGTGATAGAGGCATACATGCACACAGAACTCATTGAGCCCTCCCCCGGTTCCCGCCCCAGTCCCTCTCCATCCCCTCCTTCCCGTGCTCAGCAAAGTGATTGACTTTGATAAGTCTGTGTATGTGCATCATGTCCATTAAAGTGTTTCCCTTGTCCCCCTCACATCTCCCTCAGTTAGGTCCCCTTCTTCAATCAACTAAGTTTTCTCCTCTTTTGTCTGGAGTCCCTCCTATGTCCCAATTTCTCAATAGCTTCCACATATGAGGGAGAATATCTGACTTTTCACTTTTTGTGACTGACTTATCTCACTTAGCATAATGTTCTCCAGTTCCATTCATTTCCCTGCAAATGACATAATGCTGTTCTTTTTTGTGGCTGAGTAGAATTCCATTGTGTATATATTCAATAATTTTGTAATCCATTCATCTGTTGATGGAGATCTCAGCTAGTTCCATAGTTTAGCAATTGTGAATTGTGCAGCTATAAACATAGATATGCATGCATTACTATGGTAGTCTGGTTTCAATTCTTTTGGGTAGATACCCAGGAGTGGTATAGCTGGGTCATAATGGTAATTCTTTCCTAAGAACCTGTTCTTTTCTCTCCTCTCAAGGTAAAAGGCTTTACTTTTTGGAAGTTGTGCCATTTCACCACATACTCCACTTAGCAAAATGTTTTATCTAAGAAACTTCAGTCATAATATATGCATATCTACTTGTTGCCAAATGAAATTTAATATTTTTCATACAATATAAAATCACAACAATAAATGGGTTAAATAGCTAAATGGGTTAAAATAGCTAAATGGGTTAAAATAGCTAAGATATCATAGAATAGGTACTGGAAAGGAAAGAGAGTAGCAAAAGGAAGTAAGTCTACTCAGAGTTACAAAATTAGCCATGTACTGGGTCTGTTCTAATTTCCTCCTTACATTGTTTCATAATTTCTGTTCATGAAAAATCACTGTACAGAGAGGCTATATGGTGATATACTACAGAAAAATGTGACATGTTTTATCTGTGATGGATAAAATTAATTTATATGCGATGGATAAAATTCATAAATCATTGAAATTTTAGTATAATTGTTTAAAATCATTGATTCTTGTGATGCTTACTTGAGAATGAAATTTGGATACTCATAGAACATCATACTCTAAAGAAAAGTCTTTAGCCCTAAAATATTCCAATAATGAATAATTATAGTCTTTTTTAATCATCATTACAAACAGAATGTTTGTCTATCTATTTATTTATTTATTTATTTATTTATTTATTTATTTTGTAATACTGGGGATTGAACCCAGGGGCATTCTACCTCCGAAATACACCCCCAGCCCTATTTTTTATTCTTTATTTTGAAACAGGGTCTTGCTAAGTTGCAGAGGGCCTCACTAAGTAGCTGAGGCTGGCCGTGAACCCGGATCCTCCAGTCTCAGCATCCCAAGTACTGGGATTACAAGCATGCGCCACCACGTCCGGCTACTTCTTTATTTTTGAAACAGGGTCTTGCTAAGTTGCGGAGTGCCTCACTAAGTAGCTGATAGCTGAGGCTGGCCGCGAACCTGCGATCCTCCTGTCTCAGCCTCCCAAGTACTGGGATTACAAGCGGCTGCCACTACACCCTGCCCAGAGTGTTCTTTAGATGGCACTGCTGGGTAAGTCATCATTTGCCTTAAAAAAGTGAGACATCTACTTTAGGGTACAGCAAAAACAAAAACAAAAATGAGAAAAGTAATTTACCTAACTAAAAATTCTGTAAGAGTTGACCCACAGTCAATCTAAATCAGAAATTGTAATAGTACTGTCTCTGCTACTTGCAAAATGGCAAATGTACATTTTGCTGTAAAAATAATGGAACATTGAACTTTTTCTAGAATAATTGATATATCAAAAATATTGACAATGATTTAGAATTGGACATTTTGCTTTTTTGCCAGGATTGAATGAACCAAGTTTCAGACTTCCTTAAATAATACTTATAGCATTAAATTAAATAAAATACTTATATTATTGAGTTGGGTTCCTTATAAACTTTGGATATTAATCTTATCAGATGTATGGTTTGCAAATATATTTTTTTTCCTATTTTGTAGTATGTCCCTTCACTTTGCTGTTTCTGCTGTGCAGAAGCTTTTTAGTTTAATGTAATCCGACTCCACTGTTTTTGTTTTTGTTCCCTATGCTTTTGGGATCATATCCAAAAAGTCATTGCCCCAAGCAATGTCATAAACCATTTCCTCTTTGTTTTCTTTTAGTAGGTTCATACTTTCGAGTCTCAAAATGTGTGTGTGGTGGGGGAAGACCTCAAAAAAAAAGACATACAAATGACCAATAGGCATATGAAAAAAAAGTGCAACATCACTGATCATCAGAGAGACACAAATCAAGACCACAATGAGATATCAACTCCTACTATCAAAAAGACAAAAGATAACAAGCTGGCAAGAATGTGGAGAAAAAGAAATCCTCATACACTGTTGGTGGGAATGTAAATTAGTAGAGTCATTATGGAACACAGTATGAATGTTCTTCAAAAAACTAAAAATAGAACTACCATATGATCCAAGAATCCCACTGGGAATATGTCCAAATGGAATGAAATTGGTATGTCAAAAAGATACCTGCACCTCTATGTTTTTTGAGCACTATTCACTAGAGCCAGGATATTGAATCAACTTAAGTGCCCATCAAGATGTGAATGGATAAAATAAATGTATAGACATACATATAGTATTCAGCCATAAGCTGATTATATCCTGTAATTTGAGACAATAGGGATGAACTTGGAGAATGTAATGTTTAGTGAAATAACCAGGCACAGAAGACCAAATGTCACATGATATAATTCATAGGAGGAATCTAAAAAATTTTTTTGTTTTACTTAATTAAAGGAGAAAGCAGAACAGTGGTTACTAGAGGCTTCGGTATTTGAAGGGAAGCAGGGTGAGGAGATGTTCATCAAAGAATATGTAATTACAGTTAGGTATATTTTTAAATGTGTCTACAGTGGGCACATATAAAGAGGCAGATAAAAGATATATGATTTCTGTAGGTCATGGGTGAGGTGGAGAATAAAGGTGAATGGACAGAAGAAATGAAGAATGACAACTAATGGTGATGGAGATTCTTTTTCATGTGCTGATAATATTCTGAAATTGATTAGTGGTACTAGCTGCACAACATTGTGATCATAATAAGAATTATTGGATGGTATAATTCAAATGGATGAATTATATAGTACATGAATTATATCTCAATAAAGCTATTGATTTTTTTAAAGAATATAGTCACTAAGGATATTGGTTTGTAATTTTCTTTCCCTGAGGTATCATTATTTGGTTTGGGTATTATAGAACCTACCTAGGTGCTTGTCAACAGATGGATGGATAAAGTAAATGTGGTATATAGACACAGTGGAATTCTACACAGACATAAAGAAGAACAAAATTATGTCATTTGCAGGAAATGGATGGAACTAGAGAACATTATACTGAGATTAGCCAGTGTCAGAAAGCCAAGGGTCATATTTTTTTTCTCTCATATGTGGAAGTTAGAGGAAAATGGGAAACAAAAGGGACTCCAGATAAATGAGGAAAGAAATCCATAGGATAGTGTAAGGAGACTAGGAGAGAAAAGTGGGGAGGGAAAAAGTGTGGGGAGGGAGGAGGGAGAGCTGGGTCTGTTGAGGAAGGAAATACACCAAGTAATTAGTGCATGTATGTTTGTATCACTTTGAATATCACTATGGTGTATAATTACACCATAAAAGTAAAGGAAAAAAAGGGGGCAGATATACTAATGACAAACTCTATTTTATACTTTATTTTGAAATAAACAATTTACATTTGTAATAAAATGTGACATTTTTATATCTGATTTACATAAAAAGTACCTGTGCATGAATTTAGAAAATCTTACTATATTTTATCTAATAAAGTATAAGATGTTACTGCTTTATATATTTGTTACATATCAAAAAAGAGAATATAGCCGGGCGTGGTGGCGCACGCTTGTAATCCCAGTACTTTGGGAGGCGGAGACTGGAGGATCCAGGTTTGCGGCCAGCCTCAGTTCGCACATGCGCGCGCGCGCGCGCTTTCTCTCTCTCTCTCTCTCTCTCTCTCCCTGTCTCTCTCTCCCTCTCTACTTAGTGAGGCCCTCCGCAACTTCGTGAGACCTGGTTTCAAAATAAAGTATAAAAAAAATAGGGCCAGGGGCGTAGCGTGGAGGTAGAATGCCCCTGGGTTTAATCCCCGGTACCACAAAAAAAAAAAAAAAGAGAGAATATGCTTGTGAATAAAGAATGGATGGATTTAGGTATTGAGATGGGGGACTCCAATTTGCAAATGGCGGCTTTTATTAATGGTAACTGCTAATAAGAGTGAAACTGGTAAAGTACAGGCTTAGAAGAATCTCTGAAGCCGGGCGTGGTGGCACATACTTGTAATCCCAGTACTTTGGGAGGTGGAGACCAGAGGATCCGGGTTCACAGGTAGAACGCCCCTGGGTTCAATCCCCGGTACCGCAAAAAAAAAAAAAAAGAATCTCTGAAAAATTATTGTTTATTTTCTTATGCTTTACAAATACAAAATATGCTAAATGAAAGGAAATGCTTAAAAACAAGCACCATGGAGTAATTCTTTATTTTCCTTTCAAACAAATTTCTATTTTAGAAAAAATACTCAACCAAAACTAAACAAAAATATGGAGCACTCAACTCTTTCTAACATGATCCAAGCCGTTAAAACAAATAAACACATGAGGATATTTTTTAGTACCTCCATCTTTTCCTACCTACTCTGGAAGAAAGTATTATCTTGAACTAATAGCTCTCAAATACTTCTCTATAAAAAAAGAAGAGAAAAAGTAATTATATATGAAAGGTTTTCAATGATGCTCCTATAAAAATTTTATGTATGGATATTTTGTCATTCTGTTGTCTATAAACACACATACACACACACACACACTAACAAAAACAGAAAATAATTCTATTGGTATACTTTCAAATGATTTAGGAGGAGAACAAAATAAAGTACACAAATTTTTAATCATAGTTTGGGGACTATTTTACACAATTTCAAAAATACCAATTGCATTGTTATGTTATTTTCTTAGGTAATGTTGTCTCAAATAATTTGCATTGTAAATTTTACAATTAATTCCAAGTTGAGACATGCTAAAATGTATATTTTTAATTGAAATTTCTGCATTTTCCACTTGCAAATAATGACTTTTGACCTTTTCCATAAATTTTTGCCTAACAAGATTTCATGTACTGTTATATTTGTTTTATTTAGGATACAGACATGTTTAAGGGCTTCAGTCCAAGAATTTTTTTTTCATTTTGCAAAATGAACAAAATGTTTAAATGTGATAGTCTTGCTTTACATATGAGAACAAACTTTGAATGAGTGTATAAATACTCCAACAATTTGAAAAGAGGAAGATGTGGAAAATAAGACACATTGAGCTCAATAATTCCATGGACTTTTCTACCTGAATTAAAACTTTCTGTTTAGATTTGGCAGAAAGATTGAAGAGGTCTAAATTATTTCTATGTTTTAGGCTTCAGATGTTTTCTATAGCATTAAGCATAAATCAAGCACATTGCCTTATTGAAACAAAGAAAAATAATCCAGTTTAGGAGGAAGAGAATGATAGAATTTTGCTTTGCCATCTACAATTGAGAAATGAGTTCTAAGGGAAAACATATGTTTCACCATATAATTGTATTTTCTACTGTAGTATTAGTTTTAGAAGACATTTAATTTAAATATCGTTCTTTTTATATTCTGCTAAAGAAGGCAGATGTACTTTTATAAATGAAAACAATAAATAATAAATAAATATGTTCTGGTAGCATGCCGGGCTTCAGTGTGATTTGCTCATAGTGTTAATGGTGTGTCTAGGTAAACATCTGAAACAATATATGCTACTAATTAAAAGACAATCTATCCTGTGGTGTGAACTCTGTGATCTAATTAAATTCTGGCTGCCCTCCATTATGAAAAAGGAAAGTATGTGATGTGTGAAAATGTGCAAATTAAACTAGATTACTAAACCCTCAAACCACCGTTGGGTGGCTAAGGTAAGATGCTTTTGATGATCTGGAGTGCATAAAATAATGAATCAAGGGATAAAGCTCAGAGAGTATAGATATGCGCATTATGTGAGATGATTTAAATTATCAAGACAAAGTTAAAGTTAGCCAACCTATCAAAAAAATCACAGGAATGGAAAATTTATGGTGAATTCTAATCTAATTAGACTTTTCTTTAAATGTATGTACACCCCACTACAATTATAGATCATTTTTTGTAGTCATTTTATGTTTTAATAGTTCTACTTTATCACCTTGAATAAAATCCCAAGACATAAAAAACCCAAAATGAAATCTTATATATTCTTTCAGGGAATACCTGTCATTTTAGAAAATTATTCTACATAAATTAAAATTATAAGAGACTACATCTTATTCTATTTTCACCATTTGTGTTTAAAATTTTCATTCAAATTCATTTTTTGTTAATTAATGTATTGAACTAATGTTGGGAAATACAATAGGGGGTAATTATAATATCATAGAGGAAAGGTGACTTGTGCCAAAACAATTTTGTATTTATTAGCTATGCTACAAAGATCTAGCTTTCAGTGAAGTTCTAAATTTGATTTTAATTAACTATTTCCAGATAGCCGCTGTCAGTAAAACAATTTGTTCTTTCTGGCATTAAGCAAGTGAAACATGCTATTTAATTGGCAAGGTCATTAGTAAAATTTTGCTTCAGTTCAAATAGGGAAAGATAACTTAATAGAAAATGGAGTTGACTAGAGATTAATGCTGCCCCGATCTTTAGTTTCATAATTATTTTTCTAACCTTTAAAGCTATTTTCAACAAATTTATGAGAAATGGATTTTTAATTGATAGATTTAATTTTTAGAACAGTGTTAGCTTTATAAAAATTAGCACTCAGTTTTCCTTGTTACTAACATCTCATATTTTATAAATTATTTCAAATAATGAACCAATATTGATAGATTTTTTTAACTAAAATCCATAATATTTTTAGATTTCTTTAATTTTTACTTATGTTCCAGTATCCCATCCAGTATAGTATATTACATTTGTCTTAAGCTCTTCTTGTCTGTGTCATGGATTTTTTTTTTACAATATCCTTTATCTTATATTGGCTTAGCACCCACCATCATGGATCTGTGGGGCAGAAGCAATGACTAAACTCATCCATTTAACTTCATGAGACTGCTTTTGGGTATCTATTTTTGAAAGTCCTTAAATTGTAACTTGTACCATGCCCTCAGGTGATTGGGCATCATCGTGAACATCAGCTAAATTATTAAAGTCATTACATGTTCTCTTGCAATGCCTAGTGTGACTGACAGCATTTCTTTTAAACTTTTTATACTGGCCCTTGCTTTCAATGGGTTTATTCCTTAGTTAGAACAATAAATAAGAAATTAAGTAGCTCATAATTTCAGATATTGATAAATGTCATAAAAAAAGTAATATAATTTGAACTGTTACTCATATAACAAAAAAGATCTGGAGGAAACATCCTAGGCAGACAGAAAAGCAAAAACAAAGTTTTAAGGCAGAAGCAAGTGTAGAAATCAGGCCACTGTGGCAGGAATGTGGTAGCACAGAGAAGAGAAAGTAATTGGAAGTCAGAGAAGTAATGCAGGGCAGACTAGAATAACAAGGCTCTTTATCTATGGTAAGAAGTTTGGATTTATATCACAATAAATAATCCATAGGAAATTGTCAAATAGAGAGAGAGAGTTTGTGTAGAAGGCTTATCTGATTTGACTTATGTTTTATAAAAGATTATTCCTCTGCCCTGTGGAGATAAGATTTGGAGGAAAACAAGGGTGGAAATAGATGATCAGTCAGGAAGAGATTCTAGAAATAAGAAATGATGCTGGCATGGATAACAGTCACAGTAGAAATGAACTTAGGTGGAAGGACTTAGAATGCTGTTTGAAGGTAGTGTTAAAAGGATTTTCTGCTTACATGAAAAAAAAAAAAGAGAAGGAAGCCAGGGAAGGAAGGATGAAGGGAAGAAGAGAGAGAGGGGGAGGAAGAAAAATAAACCATCGAGTAATTGAATAATTGAATCCAGCTCCAGAAACAGGCAAAAGAAAAAAATCAATGGGAAGAAAGTGTTCCACTCTGCTTCATTGATTTTCACTATCCACGGAGCCCTGTTTGCCTCACCACCATTGGTCGCTTCATTTACTTTCTGTTCTTTCTTGTTGTTGTGGTGGGTGTGCTACAATCTCAGCCTTGGTGCTTTGAATGGACTCTTAACCTTGAGTGAAGGTGACTCTGTTAAATACACAGTACCCACCTAACAGAGTTAAGACACCTGCTAAGAAAGGTTTGCGTAGAGAAAAACGCATTTCAGTTTTTCTCAATAGGAGAGGACAAAGTACTTACTTGATATGTCCTTCAGTTATGTTTTTTAAATACTTATAATATATGAACATAGATAATCCACCTAGACCCACCTATTTTATAAGGGAAAATAGAAATGATTTCTCTGTGTAAATTCAGTGTCAAACACTTATTAGGTGAACACATTTTCATCTAGTTAGCATGATGGCAGCCATATTATAGTAGATAATTCACTTATTAATTCTCTCTTAAGCATTTTAATTTTTAAGAATTATGTCAAAATTATAGATTAATGAGGAAAGACAAACTTCTGGCTAGTTCAGTAGGAAATGAGGAATTAAGGCACATACATTATCTATAGTAAAGGATCTATAAGGACCCATTCAGCTACTAGGGATCAAATAATTTGACCTTTGTCTATGCTCTGCATAACCTTTACATCTCACTTCATTATCAAGTAATAGTATATTTACCAATGTCCAACAGGAATTGTATATATTATATATAAATACAAACACATAAAATCATCTTTCCATAGTATTGCTGAAAATATCATATGAAAATATTTGCTCTCAAGTAAATATGATCTTTTTCTTTTAGGATGAAGAAAGTAGCTGCTATATACTTCTAAATATCCTCCTTAAAGACTAATCCTTTAAAATAATCTATATAGGCAAAGACAAAAGTAAAATTTGGGGAAAAATCCTAAACATTGGCTGGAGGACGGCTTGAATCAAAAAGACTTAATGCTTACATTAGTTACTAAATATACATCATCCATAATGTTTAACTGAATTTTGGTGATAATGCATTTTTATAATAACTTCATTTTCTAACTCTGATTACAACCTTTCTTATTCTTGTTCAGTTGCCACTAGTACTTGATTAAAGTCTTATAGAAAATCTTAAAAAATATCACCATTCTCAGTGATATATTAAATCGATTTTCTTGAAAAACATAGTTGCCCTCTCTAAATGGATTGGGAAAAGTCATTAGTACAAAATATTGGAGTAATTTATTTTTTGTGTTTGAATAATTAACTATATTTTAAGCAACACCATTAAATTAGTATCTACCTGAGACACAGATGTCTCAGTCTCTGAAAGCAATGAACTCTCTAATATATTATTTCCCTAATAGAACTGATGGTGGTTTCATTTTCATTGCCAAGAACATACATTACTTTATTTCCTTGGCATTAAAAAATGGTGCCTTCAAGTCTTATTCAGGGTTGCAATTTATCCAATATAATGAGTAGATACCAAAGCTAGGCATTTTAATAAACAATTTTTATAAAACCCCCATTATCAGAAAGCTATTCACACAGCAGAAAACAGAAAAATAAAATCACAAATAATTATAGTTCAGATATGTGATCATATAAATATTACTTGTAATAATTGTATAATAGGCCCCAGTGAGATCCCTGAAATTGGTTACACTGAAAGTCTCATTAATTCTCTTTCAGAAGGATTATTGACTTCCTGAGTCTTAAAACTTTATTCCAAAGTCAGGGCAACAAAATGGCCCATTACTTCCAGAGAAAATGAAAGCGAGATGGAGGAAAAGCGTCAGTTTACTCTCAGCTCCTCACTTGGCAATGATTTGTTCTGTCTCCTCTGTGTGTTTTTTACTTTTGTCACTGTGTCTTCAACTGGAAAGGAGCTATCAGAGAAAACAGTGATTCATTCTCATTCAAAACAAGTAACATTTAACACAGTATGATTTTAAAGTCAATTTTCACTGAGTAACGCTGTTAGGAGAAATTATATCTGTATTTCCTTAAACTTTTAAGGATAAAAAGTCCATACTAACATTTTTAATACTTTCATAAAAAGTTATCATTTTCTGATTTCACACATATTTGTATAAGAACAAAAATCACTTTTATTTTTTAAGAGACATGCATAGAATATGAAAATATATATCCTTTCAGTACCACTTTGTTATATAGTATGCCTCATGGCAAATGACAGGTTCTGAAGTCAAACTAGTTAGTGATGAAATCTCAGCTCTACCACTTGCCTCCAATTTCTCCTTCATGAAAAGGGGCTAATAATTAAGACAGCTACCCTACAGGCGAGCCGGAAGTTAGTTGGTATAGGTTCAGTGTTCAGCACAGTGTTTGACACGTAGTATGTGTCAGTCTTTATTACTATTTATACCATCAAAAATGTATAGTTGTGGGTCTTTATTAAATAAAGTCAAGCAATTATTTCTCAAATAACATTGTCAATGCTCCTTAAAGCACAGTTTGGCATGATTGTCCCTGGGCAGGGCATTTGTACATATTTATAAGATATAGTACATAAAGAAAAAATATATCTTAATATAGTATAATTTCACTAAATTCAGTGCATGTCTTATTCCGAAGGGCATTATGGAGCTTAATCATTTTTCTATAAGCCTATAAAGATACAGACTTTTTGTCTAAAACAGTTATTCCTAAACTGTAGTATGCATCAGAATTACCTAGAAGACTTGTTAAAACACAAATACTGGCTCCACCCAAAAAAATTTTTGATTTTGTATTTTTTATTTTTCTTTTCTTCAATGCCTTTTGACCCAGCTTCAGTTTTCAAGGCTCATGTGTGCAACCTGGACCATGGGATTGTCTGGAATTGACCACTTTACAAAATATTAAGCTCAGAGATATAAATCTCTTACTCCATAAACAATTATCTCAATTTCTCTCATAATCACACTAAAGATTTGTTGCTCTTCTTTTTCTCTACTCATTCTCCCAGTTTGAACAGAATACATTTTACTCTTTTATTTAGGAAAAACAAACAAACTTTATTTCCTGTTCCTTCTCTCTCTGCAACCTCAGTTTTAAAAGTATATCCATCTTTATTATTCATATATATATATATTTTTTTTTTGCGGTACCGGGAATTGAACCCAGGGGCGTTCTACCGTTCTACCTCCGTGCCACACCCCTGCCCTATTTTTTATACTTTATTTTGAAACCGGGTATCACGAAGTTGCAGAGGGCCTCACTAAAGAGACACAGAGAGAGAGAGACAGGGAGAGAGAGAGAAAGAGAGAGCTGAGGCTGGCCGCGAACCCCGATCCTCTGGTCTGGGATTACAAGCGTGTGCCACCATGCCCGGCTATTATTCATATAACATATGCTTAATAAAAAGAGAAAAAAAGGAAATGAATACTTTGGAAATTTCTAGAGGGTAAATACACACTCTTTAGCCAAGACACTTCACAGTCTAACCTAGACTTACTTTGCAAGCTTCATCTTACCCTGAAGTTTCATTTACCTTCTTTGTTTAATTTCCTCTTCTGCCTGGGATGCTCTCATCAGCATGGCAAACACCTGTCTTCTTTAAGGAACATTGAAAATATCTAATCTTGAAGCATTTTTAAACGCCAAGTCTTAACAATATTTTCATGAATTTTGCAAAATATAGATTCAATATTGACTCTGCTGAATAACAAACCAGATAAAGATTTGTCTTTTTAAATGTGCTAAGTTTAAAGATGGTTATAATAAAAATTTGTATATTGTATTGTTATTAATTGCACTTTTCATAGATTTCTAAAATTTTATGCCCAAATAATAAAACCCTCTAGTCCAGTCAGCAATTTTTAATATATATTCCATAGAATTCTAAATTCAAAGACTGTTAATAGATAGTCTTAAAAGGGGTGATATTACTTGGAAACAAATATATGTATAAATTATTATACATACTATACCCATATTAACTATATATAGTTATAGTTAACCATATATTTAATTAAATTTATACATATTTTACATATATATGTCTGTATATGTAAACTTATTAACATGTTATATATTTTAGATATATAGAAAGATAGATAGACATATATATGTAAACATGTCTCTTTACAGAAGAAAAATTTTAAGACTTTACCATGATCATATGCCTAGTAAATTTCTGTGAGTGAAAAATACAGTATATGGGATTTCCCAAAGTGATTTAATCCCAACTCTCTTTTCTGCATTTTAAAGAATATTGTTAAGGTAGTAAAATTCTATGGAAAAACTTATTGGAACTTTTTTCCTAACAAAATGAACACTTTTTTCTTTTGGCTTCCAGAAAATGTAACTCATATTCAATAGTAATCTCAATTGCCTCATTTTAGAAAGACATCATGCACCCAGACTTGAGAAACTATATAGGAAAAAATGCCAGCTCTGTGAATAATCAGCTATGTGACCTCAGTTAAGTTATTTGACCTCTCTGTTGCCTCAATCACCTCATATATAAAAATGAGGATTGTGTTACTGGAAATTATTCAAGCCCAGTTCTATCCTTTTTAGAAACTATATATCCTAAATAAATATATTTAGTAGTGTATATACTTAAAGGGATTGGATTAGTTTTTGTATATTCTGTTCCTTTATTAGTTACATCAAAGAAAAAATAGAGCTGAATTGAATCAGAGCATCCAAAATGCATATTCAGTGCAAAAAAATTAAACTTTACTGTCTATAGTGACCATTAAGAAGCTCAGTTTTATTTTGAATTATGTAAAAATATTTTAATGGTCAATATAACATGCCTTGATTATAAATTTCAAATAAAATTTCTTTATTTACAAAATAAAAATGTGGATGATTATAATAAATAAGTTAATTGAGTACTATGTGGCTCATAATATCACAAATAGAATAAAGTATACATATTATACCTATCATATTAAAGTCCAAGTATTTTATTTAATTAGTAAATTTACATTGCAGCTATATGGTATGCTAAATATTTGCTTTGTATAAATCTTTAAAGCAGAAATCAACATGTAAATCCATTATTTACTATTTTTATTACTTCAATGTATTATATTCAAAATTGTTCTATTAAATTCTTCAACTTATCACATAAAAATCAAATTAAATCCCAATGGCTTATTTTAACATACCAATTACATTCTGAGTTATACATTAAAAACTTGCTGAATAAGTGAATCAAGGAAATCTGCCTTCTCTTTTATAAGATATATTGTGAAAAATAACTAACATTTTGTGAAAGAGAAAAGAATCATTTCTATCATTCTTCAAGCTCCTCAATTATTGCTTCCTTATAAAAATACTCAAATGCCCTAGATGTATGAGCTGACCCTCCAGTTCGCTTCAGTCTTAGCTCATTTATGCTTTTACTGTGTTGCTTAATATGTATGGCAATAATTACTAATTTCCTTATCTTCCATTTCCACTAGGCCAGGTAATTTTCCAGATGCAGCAACAAATATAACTAAAATGAGGTAATGACAGTATATTTGATCAATGCAGATCCTAACTGCTGAAAAGCCAGCAATACAATAGGAAGTAGCTATTTGTTTCGCCATCAGATATGAATTTAGTAATCATTAATTTTTATTCTTTTATCTACTCATTATGCATATTACTTATTAGCCACTTGTTTAGATTTATTTGTTTTTAATCAACCAAAGAAAGAAAAGTTAGAAAAATTTTAAGAAATATTTATGGAAAAGAGTTTTTAATTTAATGCATTTGGCCTCCAATTAGAATCACCAAGTGCCATGTGGAGAGAGAAGTAGAAGGCATGAAGGAATGAGGGAAGGGAAAGGAGAACAGTATGAGGGAAAGGAGCTAGACAGAGTGAGGAAGGAAAATAAAAGTGGAATCATTTATCTTTAGAATGATAGATACAAGGAATTAAAATATTTGATTCCAATTTTTTTGTGGTACTGAGGATTCAACTCAGTGGCATTCTACCTCTGAACTGCACCCCCAGCCCTATTTTTTATTCTTCATTTTGAAACAGGGTCTCACTAAGTTGTGGAGGGCCTCACGCTGTTGCTGAGGCTGGCTGAGAACATGCAACCCTTCGGTCTCAACCTCTCAAGTACTGGGATTACAAGCGAACGCCACCACATCCGGCTCCAATTTTTCTATATATGCTTTATTCCTTATCCTGCCCACCTTATTTCACACCTACTCCTATTCCTCCTCTTCCAAAATCTCTGTGGATCTCTTCCTCAGAATCTGTACCCTTTCCATCTTAGAAGTTTATTGAAAATTAGTGCAACCTCATGCTAAATTTCAAATGAAGATTTGGAAGAACTACTTCAACACTTCATTTTTAAAAGCCACATTGCATGAAAATAACTTCACAGAGTTGAACTTGTAAACATAAGTCTTTATTTAGTTACTATAAAACCACTAGGTAAGAGTTGGTTTCTTAATTTTTTCTATAAAGTAATCCTAATATGAAACATGTTCGAATGGCTTTTAAAACAAGCTATTTATGTCCAATTACTACCATGTACGTGAAAACACAGGCTGGCTAGTTCATGGTATGATGCTTAACACAAAAGAAGAGACAGGCTCACCATGACACTATGACACTAACGAGCCATTATTCTCTAGAATAATATTAATAATAAAAAGGATCAACAAAACCAAACAGAGATTTCTTGTGTGCACTAAATAATATTTTATGTATGTAAGTATGAATATTTCATTATGACTATGAGGTTTCTATTTTTTCTAAAATAACTTATCATTGTCTTCATAAAATAATTGGGATTTAATATTCAATCTATTTAACTTCCCAGATGTTAGTAAATATTAACTTTTCTTTCCTTCAAAAACAAATATCATATACCCTTTTAGATCAAATAATAACTTTGACTCTCCCTAATAAGTTTTATACTCAAAATATTTATGGTATTTTGGAGTTTGTTTAATAATAGTTATTTGTTTTTCCTTTTAAAAGTTTAATATTTTTAAAAAATCGTTTTTCTATATTTTTCTTAACTGTGACACAGGAAAGTCTTTTTAATTTCTGCAATTAGTAATATCCAGTATATCTAACTGAATTTTTTCATTGTGTTGGCTTCTAAATGAAGGGGCAATATATGGTCTTATATTTTATTAGTAGCACAAATTATATGTTCTCTCCATACATACAATGAAATGACAGATTTTTTGAACTTGAAGAATCAGGCATTTTCTCATTCTCTCTCCCTGTGATTATACCTAATTCTTTTTTTTTTTTTTTTTTTTGTGGTACTGGGGATTAAACCCAGGGACATTCTACCTCCAAGCTACACCCTCAGCCCCATTTTTTATTCTTTATTTTGAAACAAGGTCTCACTAAGTTGCAGAGGGCCTCATTAAGTAGCTGAGGCTGGCCAGGAATCCAGATCCTCCGGTCTCAGCCTCCCAAGTGTTGGGAACCATTTTCTTATCTTTAGACTCTAAGTTGCATAAACAGTCTAAGGAGGTAAAAGCTTTACCAAATGAGGGGATCAGGATTTGCTGATACAATAGAAGGAAGCTCTCAGAAGAGGGAGTTGACTGTTTCTTGACCTAAGAAGGAGGAAGGGTGCTGATTGTTAACATGTTGCTTATCTGCTTGTTAATGTTATCATTGTATACAACTGGTGCTCTAAAAGGATATATAAGAACTGAGCTTAATAAAGTCAAGGGCTGCTGCAGTGTGTGGGACTGAGAGCCCTCCCAAACCCATTTTTTGTCTCTCTCTCTTGTTTTTTCTTAATCCTCACTCCCTGTTTCAGGGGCCGATTGACTTTGCCTGCGGGCTCTGGCACCCAAGTACTGGGATTACAAGTGTGAACCACCACGCCCGCCCTAATTCTTAAGGCAGGTGCTGTGTCCCTAATTCTCACAGATGTTGCTTTCTTAGTGTTTCACTCTCTCCCCCACCTATAGCTTTGAACACATCTTGCATTCTTGTCCCTATCCCAAGAATAAAGGATCATTTTTTGCTTCTTTCCTCAGCAGCCATGGATTTTCTCCTGGGTCCAAGGGTGACAGTGGGTATTGCTCTTGCATTTTAGGATTTTGTTCCATATAGATAATGGGGCTTGGGGAAGCAACTGGATAGAGTTTTGTGTCT
This sequence comes from Glis glis, assembly GCA_004027185.1. Taxonomy (NCBI): domain Eukaryota; kingdom Metazoa; phylum Chordata; class Mammalia; order Rodentia; family Gliridae; genus Glis; species Glis glis. The sequence goes on from PVJS01027689.1 coordinate 18,574, forward strand.
TTGTCGTTGCATGTATTTTCCCTTCTCCAAGCCTTTAGTCTAAAGGACACCTTCCCAGGAATCTTGCTAAGATTTGTATATGACTATTTAAGGAGTTCTGTGAAGAACAGCCGGTGAGTGCAAATTATTATTTACGTTCTCTTGCTAGCGTACGCTCAATCCTTACCAAAATGTTAGCCCTTTTTTTTAATTATTATTATTATCTATGTGTGCCTGCTATACATGGCTTCTCCCTACATGTACCCATCTTTACTTATACACATGTTAGTTGGATCGTCTGTGGCTTCAGCACTCTGATGGTTCAAGAAAAGTGAATTTACATATTCTTCAGATTTTTTATTGTTATTATAAGGATGGCAATAATGATTTCTCCAGCTTTCTACATTTTACACTGAAACTCCAAGATATGTATATATCTTGGAAGCTGGGCGTGGTGGCGCACGCTTGTAATCCCAGTACTTTGGGAGGTGGAGACCAGAGGATCTGGGTTCACGGCCAGCCTCAGCTCTCTCTCTCTCTCTCTCTCTCTCTCTCTCTCCCTCCCTCTCTATCTAGTGAGGCCCTCCGCAACTTCGTGAGACCCGGTTTCAAAATAAAGTATAAAAAAATAGGGCCGGGGGTGTAGTGCAGAGGTAGAACGCCCCTGGGTTTAATCCCCGGTACTGCAAAAAAAAAAAAAAAGAAAAGTGAATTTACATATTCTTCAGATTTTTTATTGTTATTATAAGGATAGCAATAATGATTTCTACAGCTTTCTACATTTTACACTGAAACTCCAAGATATATATATATCTTGGATATATATTCAAAAGCCTAGAATAATAATTACTGTCATCTATATAGCAAAGGAAATGTCTTTTATTTTTTCTTGTTTTGCCAGAACTGAGCACAGTTTTTACTTTTTAGTAGCTCAAGTATATATAGAATTACTACATTAGTCTCAAAAGAAAAGTGATATTCTTCATTTGCCTTCCATAGTGTTATAACATAGATTGCATTTTCTTCTGTGCCTTTTCCTCTTTCTAGCTATCTATTGCATTATTTGGTTTCTACTGGAGGCACATTGATGATTCATCATGCAAATGAAAGCTTTTCCTTGCTATTCTCATCTGAGTGAAACCTCTCTTCTGAAAGATGGAATTTCCTTAATCCCTGATATATATGTGCACTTTCATGTGAATTTACAAACACAATGTACCTGCCTTTGTTCCCTGAGATCACAGAGTCAGACAAGCATTAGTTTACTCATGTGATGTTTGAAGCAACTGTACCAGACAGGTTCTCTGAAAGTGTATCTTAAACAGAGTTACAGGAAAAGTTCTCTTAGTTCTCACTGCTGTTGAGGTTTATTCCTATGCTGTGTCTAAGCATGACAAGAATGAAGAACAGAAAGAAAATCAAAGCTACATCCAAATAGGATAATAAGTAGTGAAATATACTGTGTGGGACAGTACAGAAACAAAAGAAACTGGTAAGTTTGACAGCAAAGAAACTGGTAAGTCAAGAAGGAAAGGGAGTAAATTAGAAAGCACAGTGGAAACACTGATTTGAAACATCTGTTCTTAAAAATACACCACAGCGTCTTAAAACAGCCCTTTGTGCTTTGGAATTAGTAAAATATGAAAAAAATTTAAATCTTACTCTCCTTTTATTCTTGATTTTTGGTTTTTTTTATCAATTTGAAATTTAAAAATTGCTATTCAGCTATAGAAATAAAGGGGAAATTTTATTGAAAATTAGGGGGGATACATGAAGGCAATTTAGAGGGAAATATTGAAGAAAATTAAGAGCACAAAACATTTATCAAGTTGCAATTCATCAAAGCTGATTGCTACTTTAGATATAATTTATGTTTTCAAGGGAATTTTGAAGTAAAATCTGCAAAATCTTATGTGAACATTTAATCTTTCAGTCATATGTAGCAAAAATAACTTACCTTTATTTTTAGGATAATCTTCAACATTTATTTATTTATTTATTTATTTATTTATTGCAGTACCAGGGATTGAACGAAGGGGCATTCTACCTCCGCGCTACACCCCCGGCCCTATTTTTATACTTAAACCGGGTCTCACCAAGTTGTGGAGGGCCTCACTAAGTAGAGAGATAGAGAGAGAGAGAGAGAGAGAGAGACAGGGAGAGAGAGAGAGAGCTGAGGCTGGCCGCGAACCCGGATCCTCCGGTCTCTGCCTCCCAAAGTACTGGAATTACAAGCGTGCGCCACCACGCCTGGCCCTTCAACATTTATTTAACAAACAATAAAAAGTATGTTTTCATGCATATTCCCTCCCCTTTATATATATACTTTTAATCCCATTTCTTCTATAAAAGTAGCTGCAATTTGATTCTGGATAGGAAGGCAGTATCAATGTAGTCAGTGCAGTTATATTGACATTGAACCATCTATGGAATCACTCAGCTAAATTAGGTAACTACATTTGAATAGACTACTTATCAATATTTGATGCTGTATTCATTCATACATTGGGAAATATGAATTATATATGAAATATGAAAGCAAGACACCTATATTTAGTTATTTTCACTTAATAAGCATTTCTATATAATTTCTATAAAATATTCTATTTTATATTATAAACCTTGATATTCACATTTTCCTAGAGAAAATGTAATTATGGTTCATTATTTGAGAAAGTTTATTAAATTATAAATATTCCTTTGAAAAAGATAAGACATACATCTATTAGAAACATATTTGTAACCCTTAAAGTAATAATTATAGTAGCAAGATAGAAAAACAAAACAATTATCAACTTGAAATCAGTTCGTGAATCTTGAAACATTGGGACAGCATTTTATGGGTTAAATATCTGCTATATTTTATTCAGATGTTATAGATCTCAATTCACAGCACATTTAGACTGGGTTGTACCAACCTATGATAGGGCTACACTCACTGAAATTGATTAAAATTTAAGAAACATAAACTAATAGGAAATTGAGAAATCAATATTATTTGAACAAATGCTAGATGTATTTTTACCATTTAAAATTAAAAATGTACATGCATGTTTATATCACTTGGAACCTAACTATGATGTATAATATAATTCACCAATGAAAGCATTTAAAAAGTTCTAGGAAAACATGGATGAATAAAAAAAAATCACAAATAAAAATAAAATTGTTCTCAGCACACATACACACAACGAGAGACTATTAACATTCAAATAACTTTCTAAGATTCTTCTTTCTCCAAGTTAGTGAATCATTATTCAACCATTTTGTTTGGAAGTGAAAAATATTAACCAACACTGATTATTTGTGATAACTAAAGGTATATTTGCATGGGTATGCTAATTAAAAGCACTTGGAGTTTCCCAAGATGGAGGTAGGAATCCTTTCTTTGTAGATTCACAACTTTTCTTTTTTTTTTTTTTTTTGCGGTACCAGGGATTGAACACAGGGGCGTTCTACCTCCGCGCTACACCCCCGGCCCTTATTTTTTTATACTTTATTTTGAAACCGGGTCTCACGAAGTTGCGGAGGGCCTCACTAGGTAGAGAGAGAGAGAGAGAGACAGGGGGAGAGAGAGAGAGCTGAGGCTGGCCGCGAACCCGGATCCTCCGGTCTCTGCCTCCCAAAGTACTGGGATTACAAGCGTGCGCCACCACGCCCGGCTCGATTCACAACTTTTCTAATTACCTCATTATCTAAAAATCCATCTTTTTGCTAGATTCTGATGATATTGTCAAAGAAAATCTTTAGCTGAATTTATATATTTTAATTAGTTAAAGTGACAACCATAAACAAGAAAATCTTTAATACTGATTACCAAAAACAAAATACTGATTACCAAAAAAAAGAAATAAAATTGTGTTAGCTGTACCTTCTGAGGAAGTATTAGTTACATTTGCTGATATTATTAAAATTGTATAAATCTAGAATAAAATATCAATTATTTAGAGGCTGATATCAGGGAATAGAGTAAGGAAAAATATGTTGTTTAATATCAATATTCTGATGTTCAAGTATAGAATAAATCATTTGGTCCCCCTATCTTTGATAAGTACCACAAATACAAATACTTAAGGAGACTACTAATGTATAATTTGGAGACTGTAAGATTGTACTTGAATAAAAGGAAAGATGATAATTAGCATTCTAAATTTATGAGTATCATAAGCTTACTATTTCCTAGTCCACATATTAGGAGAAAATATCATTTCATGGTGTGATATATTGATATATTAATTTAATACCTCAGATTTAGAGAAATAACATATGATTTATTTTTCTTTCTGGCTTTAGTTTGATTACTCTCATGTAATCAGAACCAATGATCTATAATCTCCAGTATCCAATATTTTGTCTTCATATTATGTATTTGGTTTTGTGAAAGTAAGGAATAAGCTTAATGCAAATTGATGGTAATATTTTCAAATCTTTATCTTTCCATTAATGATTTCATGGCACATATAATAAATTCACATTTCCAAAATTTCTAGTAATAATATCCCCTCTATCCCCATAACAACATTCCTCTACCTTCAATGCAAAATAAGTTATATGCACAACAATGATTTGTTCCTTTCAAAACTCATCTCAATGAACTTCTTGCTAGTTTTCAATTTTTATCAATACCTATAGTAAAAAACCATATTTGATAAGTCAACCAAAAAGAAAACTAACAGAGGACAATGTGTTTGTTTGTTTGTTTGTTTGTTTGTTTGTTTTTGTTTGTTTGTTAGTGGTACTAGGTATTGAACCCAGGAGCATTCTATCTCCAAGCTACATCCCCAACATTATTTTATTTTTTATTTGGAAATGGGATTTCACCAAGTTGCCGAGAATCTCAACAAGTTTCTGAGACTGGGGGCAAACCTGTGATCCTCCTGTTTTACATCCCAAGTACTGGGATTACCAGTATGTGCCACCACGCTCAGCGACAGAAGACAATTTGAGACGTATGCTGACTATTTAACTGTAGGTAAATTTTTAATATATATAAATCACATCTTCTATTCACACTAGCATTTCTTTCTGTCCCAACTTTACTCATAGGAATCCAAACCTTCAAAACCCTTTCACAAGGTCAGAAATACTAAGGCACATATTTTCATTGTTGTTGTTTGGACAGTTATATAGTGGTGCAAAATGCTACTTTGTTATTATTAATTCAAAGATATTCCTCGGTGAATGTCATCAAATCATATGTTTCTTCTGCCAATAGTGAAGAAAACATTATGCAAACAAGACTTTACCTTTGAATCACCTTTAACATCTTAGTAAGATGAATCTATTTGGCATTTATTGCTAGGCACAACAATTAGAATCGTGTGGGTGTATTGCTGGAGCCGTCAATAATGGAAGTAAATCACCATGATTAACTGATGGATACTGGTGTGGGAAGAGAAAAAAGACATCGATGGAACGGGCAATGAAAATAGCTTTCTCAAAGTCTGATGGCACTTTGGGGAGTCTACATACACATCTCTCATTAACAGAAAGCGCATGTTAAAGCAGACAATAAGGTCACAGAAATCTCTTGAACTGATATGCAGGTCTCTGACTCTGCCAAGGTACATATGTGATAATACAGCTGGGAAAGATTGTAAAATCTGGAATTTCTATCTAAAATTTTATGGATTACTTTCAATTTTCTAAATAAGGTGACTCAGAAAGAAAACAAAGTAGTAAGAGTCAAGTTTGCTTTAAATTCACTAGAAGAAGGCTTTCTTTTAATTAATTTACTAGGTAAAGGTCTCTTTAGCTGTGGCAAAACCACAACTTTGTATGATATGTGAACTCTGAACTGCTAAGGAGACAAGTTAGAACTTAAGAAAGCTAAATGATTCAGTTGACAGAGAAAGTGCTATTATTGGTGCTAAATTTTAAAAATAAAATAAGATAAAATTAGAGCCACTTCTTCGTTTGCCCCAGACTTTGAGCTATTACTAAAGTCTCAATGCACTTGGCCATATTGCAAAGCGGGTTTTCTTAAATAGGCTGGATAATGACGAACAGATAAGGAAGAGGCAAAAGGAACCGTTTACTACAGACACATCATAGGTAATATACAACACTGGGGATTGCATATTGACCATTGGGCATTTGGTCTCAATCAGCATGCCATGCTACAGCACAGGAACACAGAGTTATGTTACAACACAGAGCTGAATTTAGGAGACTCACATAATTGCCTGCGAGAAGATACAGGAGCACTTCCATAAGCTGTGCCCTGTAAATAAAACACATTTGTTTTGGAGCAAATGATGTCAGCATTAGTAACAGTAGAATATGGTAGAGAAATGAATAAAGAAAAGGAACAGAAATACAAAATAAATATAGATGGCTTAAGAAAGGGGATTCTCTTATAAGGCTGTGCGTTACTTTACTTGGCAGACAAATATTTATATTAAAGTAATACTGTGGGAAATTAAATGAAAAGAATACATCAAAATAATGAAATCAAATAAAAGTTACAGTAAATGATGGAAACATTTAAATTTGACCAGGAAGAAGTTTGTGAAAAGTAGAACACACATGATATTTATGACGTGGCCTCCTTAAAAAGTAGGTTCCCTTGCACCAATTCCTTAGCTGATGCAAACATTTTTGCAAGTCTTTTAAACTAAGCAGCACACTGGTAGCTGCTCTTTTATTTTTCTATCTCAGATGCTATATAAGTAAAAAAAGGCTTCAATGAAATAGTCCTAATCTGTACATTAAAAAAAACGAATCACTGAAAAGCAGCATGATTTAATAGAACAATTATAAATAAAAACATTAATTGTGCATGATAGGCACCAGAGTTAGAATGACCACATTCTGAATACTTGCTATGTCCCTCCAGTTAACAATGCTCTTTACAAACACATATTACAATTGAAATTGTGTATTTTCATTGCTGCCACTGATCTCTGTCACATAACTGTGCGATATTGTACGCAAAGAGATGTTTTAAAATATTAAGTAAATAAAAAACCTCTGTAAAAATCAATAGCTCATTAGAAATATAAATCACAAATGACAATAATTTTCAGAAAAGATTAGCATTTATTGAATGGTTTTCTCTGTGACGTTCTTACACTTAGCATATGAAAAGCATCATCTCGATTAATTTCCAGGACAGTCCCCGAGGTAGTTATCATTTTTCACTATTATTTATTATTATTCCCATTTGACTGTAAAGAAAATTCTTAAAATTGATTAAATAACTTAGATTCAGTTTAGAATCAGTTAAGGAGAAGCCCGGTGTGGTGGCGCACGCTTGTAATCCCAGTACTTTGGGAGGCAGAGACTGGAGGATCCGGGTTCGCGGCCAGCCTCAGCTCGCTCTCTCTCTCTCTCTCTCTCTGTCTCTCTCTCTCTCTCTCTCTCTCTGTCTCTCTCTCTCTCTCTACTTAGTGAGGCCCTCTGCAACTTCGTGAGACCCTGTTTCAAAACAAAGTATAAAAATGAGGGCCGGGGGTGTAGCGCGGAGGTAGAACGCCCCTGGGTTAAATCCCCGGTAATGCAAAAAAAAAAAAAAAAAA
>PVJS01027690.1:0-25000 GCA_004027185.1 Glis glis
TTTTTCTTTTTTTTTTTTTTTTTGCGGTACCAGGGATTGAACACAGGGGCGTTCTACCTCTGCGCTATGCCCCCGGCCCTATTTTTTATACTTTATTTTGAAACCGGGTCTCACGAAGTTGCGGAGGGCCTCACTAAGGAGAGAGAGAGAGAGAGAGAGAGAGAGAGAGAGAGTGAGAGAATGAGAGAGCAAGAGAGCTGAGGCTGGCCACGAACCCAGATCCTCCAGTCTCCGCCTCCCAAAGTACTGGGATTACAAGCGTGTGCCACCACGCCCGGCCTTGTATTACTTTAATAAAACAAAATATCAAACAAAAATATCAAAAAGCAACATGAGAATCTCTGTGTCTTCTGATTTCTAATTCTTTGGTTAACACTTTGGGGGTTTGAGTTAAAGTCATTTTGTGCATGAGGATTACATATACATATGGAAATTATGCATATATAATATTGATAGTAGGTAATGCATCTAAAATACTAGCAAGGTCAAACTTGACCACATAAAATCTGAGTATTCTGTGCTGAGTGTCGCACTATGGTAATAATTTGCTAGAATGTTTGAATAAAGGAGTTACTCTATTGGTGTTTTCAGATTATGAATCAGTTACCTGGAAGAAATTTTGTGTGTGTGTGTGATTAAAACTGAATCAAAATACAGTGGGCCAGCCGGGCGTGGTGGCTCACGCTTATAATCCCAGTACTTGGGAGGCAGAGACCAGAGGATCCAGGTTCGCGGCCAGCCTCAGCTACTTAGTGAGGACCTCTGCAACTTCGTGAGACCGGGTTTCAAAATAAAGGACAAAAAATAGGGCCGGGGGTGTAGTTCGGAGGTAGAACGCCCCTGGGTTCAACCCCCGGTACCACAAAAAAGAAAATACAGTGGGCCATATCCTTAAGAGAGAACCTCAGCAACTTAGCAGGGCCCCACTTCCAAATTAAAAAAATAAATAAATAAAAAAGGGTCAGGGGCTTAGCTTGGAGGTAGAATGTCCCCGGGTTCAATCCCCAGTACCAAAAAAAAAAGAAAGTCAGTCAATGGGAAACTGACAAATGTGAGTAGCACTTTATGAGGGCTTCAGCTGTGCATTTGAGGTAGATAGGATCAGAGAGTCCCTGATCTCAAAAAGATAACAAGGAATGCAAATTCCACAGGCAAGAATCTAACACCAGCAATATGCCTTTACTTGCCCCAGAACTTCAGACCTTTGGAATGAAGGGTAAGAATTAACTAATCATCATAACAGGAATTTAGAGGCAGCACTTCCCCCAACCCCCCAAAAAGAGAAAAAACTGGTTCTAGGACCCTGCAATGATCTATAGCTTGGCATGTCTCTAAAACTAGTCACACTTTCTAGGAAGCTGAATTTGTAAATATACTTGATATACTTAAGATGAACAGTATGCTCCCCTGGACAGAGTTCTGGAAAAGTAACTAGGGAAAACAACTCAATTCAGTAACTGATTGAATCTTACTACATGTGTTTTATGGTCTCATAGTTTAGAGAACATTCCTCTAATATAAATGGAAAAATCTATTTTAAAAAGGGGGGGAAACATATCTAGGTTTTAGAAAACATTCTTAATATTTAATATTCCTCTATTTAATATTCCTCTATAAAATTTAATATTCCTCTATTGCTAAGCAACTAACCAGGGCATTTCAGAATGGGAGAGAGGAAGTTGTGCCAAATAAACATAGTAAGAATTAAAATACACAACCAATTCACCTATACTCCATAAGTAATCCTACCTGCACCCATGCTGATCATATCCACCATCATGTGTTTTTTAAAAATACACATTTTTTCTCCCTGCATAGCTTACCTTTGCTTACTAACTTCATTTCCTAATGATTAACTTATTATGTCAAACACCAGGGACCAGCTTGACTTAACTCATTTCATCTCATTCAGAGGCAGATTCAAGTTTTGTAGAGGCAGATGCTTACACAATTTGGGGAGCTTCTTAAAGGTCTTAAAGGCAAGAACACAAAATTACAAACGCAAAATTAGGTTAAAAATTAGAATGATAGCCAGGCATGGTGGCGCATGCCTTTAATCCCAGTACTTGGGAGGCTGAGACAGGAGGATCGCAGGTTCGAGGACAGCCTCAGCAAGTAGTGAGACTCTCAACCTAGTGAGACCCTGTTTCCAAATAAGAAATAAAATTGGTCTGGGGGTATAGCTCAGAGGTAGAATGCCTCTGGATTCAATCCCCAGTGCCACACACACACACAAAATTTAGAATGATAATAGAAATCATAGTAAGTTAGAAAAACTTTAAATTCTAACAAATTCCACAAATACTACAAACTCTGGAATACTATACAATATTTTTACTAACTAACTGCCTAACATCTCCTTACAATACTGTTCTACATTTTTTGGTATAGTACTCTTTGGTACCTTTATAAAACAGCTATTTTGGAATATCATCTTCTATAATGAGACTAGAAAAACACTTCAGTCTTTCTTACAGTGTTGTTGAACAAATTTTGTTTTACATATTGATGCATAAATTATTTCAACTTCATACACAGACATATTAGCTGATCTTAGTACTGCTATAGGTTTGTGTCCTATCAAACGATTCTGGTCAATTCTACTTCACATAATTCCTATCACAAAAGAAAAAAGGTTATATGGGTGTGTTGAGCAGCCTAGATGTTGCGCCAGCCTCTGCATCCCCACAGAAAGCTATCATTATGCCTAGGTGTCAGTGCAAACTGAACCTTCTGCTTACAGTTGTCTACATCTGATGACCGGGGGGACTTTCCATAGACTAGAGTAAGATGATTCAAACACATTTCTCCACCACTTACTGACATGGTCCAGTAAGAGGTGCAATAAGATACATCCATGATGTATACACACTTGGCCACCTTTCTGCCATGGCATATCAGCATATTGGGTGATAGAAGTAGTTTTGGAAGCTATTCCTTCACCAAGACATCTAGCTATAACGTGACTAATCACAGAACAACTGCAAACAGCATAAATACAGCTGGCCTTCCATAACTGGAAGTTCCACGTCTACATCTGATTCAATCAACCGAAGATGGAAAATATTTGAAAAAATTGTATCTATATTAAGCATGTGCAGACTCTTTTTCTTACCTCTATTCCCTACATAATACAGTATACAATGATGTACACAGGATTTACATTGTCTTAGGGATAAGTCATCCAGAGGTGGTTTAAAGTATACAGGAGTATATGCATGGCCTATGCAAATACTGTGCCATTTTATCTAAGGGGCTTGAGCTTCTGCAGATTTTGGTATCCTCAGGGGTCCTGGATTTGATCTGGGTCACAGATACCAAGATACAACTACATATCCCATGAAACCTAAACTAAATGTATTACTAACTTAATTTTCCCTTATCAGGAATCTAAAATACCCACATCTTCTCTAACACCACCAAACACAAAGGCAAGGGCTACAGGGGGAAAGTCAAAGGGGTAAGAGAGCACTGTTAACTGACAGTGGTTTTAGCATCTTTCTTTAGCAAATTTTACCAAAATATGTGAACACAATGTTAAGGTCTCTTCCAAAGCCTTGAAAAGATCTGTGCAAAAAGCACAGCCTGACTCTTCCACGTCACCAGCTTCGATTCTTCTGTTCCTGACCTCATCTAGTCTCACTTACGGGATAACTGCAACATAAGCCACACGTTGAGAGGCCCTTACGTCTCCACGAACATACACCATGTGACCAAAGAGGAAATCAGGCTGCCTCTCCAGAAGACAAAACAAAACAAAAAACTTTCACTTTTCATTACAGCAAATACACTTTACAATAAGAGCTATATTCATGAATCTTCAGGAATCCTCAGTAAAATAGTTTGGGGACAATTAAGAGAAATTACTTTGAGAGGCAAAGGGGGAAAATGCCATGGGAATGAAAAACAGGCTCAATCAGTCCTCGAGAGGGATCTGCATGCTCACCGACACAGAGTTTGCCCAGGGCTGCTGTCACCAGTGTGTGGAGGGCAGGGCAGCAGGTGGGGGCTAGAGGAAGAGGCCTCAAAAGGGGAAATGGAAAACACCAAAGATCAACTGTGCTATCTTGACAGTTAATACCCAGGGCAGATCTTACTGGGAGCTCGAAAATAAATCTAAATGGAGAATCTGAGGTCAGCCCAGCAAGTTGGATTTATACAACTAGAAAGAAAACAGGCGGTATTAGAAAAGTGTTTGAGCTCCTGAGATAAAGTTTGTCCTTCCAGATTAGATCAAGACATATTTGTACCTGAAGGCAGAGAAGTGATAAGATGACTTCGTAAGGCATTAATCACCAGTCTGTGATAAAATATGAGAAAAGAATGAAAATATATTCCCAGAGAAAAAGGAATCACAAGTACTATAGATTTGAGGATTGTTCTTTTAATGCTCTTTATAAATCATATAGGCTATTTAAAACATTTCTATTTTGGGGGGGGGACTGGTGATTGAACCCAGGGGCACTCTACCTCTGAGCTATAACCCTGTTTTATTTTTTGTTTTGAAACACTGTCTCACTAAGTTGCTGAGGGTCCCACTAAATTGTTGAGGCTGACCTCAAAGCTGTGATCCTCCTGTCTCAGTCTTATTAAAGCCTTTTGATATGTGTAATATGGTATAGTTTTCCCACTCGAGGAAACAGAAAAGAAGCTGCGGAAATTTTTAATGTGCCTTGAAAAAAAACAGAAAAATCATCAAAATACTATTCCCTAGTATTTCCTAATAGGTTCTTCTTGAGTAATTTTTTCCATTTCCATGTGAACGAGAATAAAACAGAATTTTGCAAGTAAGTATAAGTAATTTAAAAATCTGAATTCATAATAGGCAATTAAGCTAGAAAAACCAAAACTTATTTTTTGCAGCATTCTCTCTCAATAAAAAATTACAACTTTAATGATCCTTAGAACACTAAGTGAGAAAAACCATAGAATTTCACTTGTACATAATACTTCTTTTTCATAGGCTGTTTAGATCTCCTGGCAGATGAAAGCTTCCCTCTCCCCTTACTCCACCTGTTCAAACGTGACTCTCCAGACAGTGCTCTCGCCTTCACTGTCCTGCGGGTGCCACATCGGCCATGGCAACACTTTGCCACTCTGGTAAACAAGCGAAAGTGCTTCTTGGTTGCCTTTCAGTTTTTGGTTTTTTTTTTTTTTTTTTTTGCGGTACCGGGGATTGAACCCAGGGGCGTTCTACCTCCGCGCTATGCCCCTGGCCCTATTTTTTATACTTATTTTGAAACCAGGTCTCACGAAGTTGCGGAGGGCCTCACTAGGTAGAGAGAGAGAGAGAGAGAGAGAGCTGAGGCTGGCCGCGAATTTGGATCCTCCGGTCTCTGCCTCCCAAAGTACTGGGATTACAAGCGTGCGCCACCACGCCCGGCTTGCCTTTTAGTTTTTTAAAAAATATTATTTTATATCTCCCTAAATTTTCGGATATTAGACATAGGAGGATCGCAGGTTCGAGGCTGACCTCTGCAATTTAGTGAGACCCTGTTTCAAAATAAAAATAATAATAAGGGTATAGTTTGGAGGTAGGACACTCATGGGTTCAATCCCCCGTAACAAAAAAAAATGTTTTCACATATATTGATTTATTTTCACTCAAAATTGAATGAAATATTGGGAGTGATTTTTTTTTTTGTAGTGCTGGGTATGAAACCCAAGGCTCCCATATGCTAGGCAAACACTCTACCATTGAGCTACACCCCAGCCTAGGGGGTGATAAAACACAAGCATAAAATGAAATTAGGTCAATTTTATAAGGCCAAATAATGTGCTAGAGACTTTGGAAATCAGTGCCAAGGTTATGTAATGATCTCTCTCTTTTCCAGCCCTTCACATTGTATGAACACAGGCTTAGTTAAAAGTCAGCTGCAGAGGTAAACAGCAATAGTGGCTTTGGAAAGAAAGAGCTTTCAAATAATGTCATTATTTTAAGGAAGAGGATCTGAAAGTACAACTGCTTAAAAACATATTTACCTACTGATAGAACTAGGAAGTAATATGCAAAAATGAAAAGAATTGTAGTATTTCTGGGGTGAAAGGATGGTATGTTGTCTTAATGTTTTTAAACTTGTTTTTGCAGCACCTCGGTAATGTTGCTTTAAAAACGTTGCTGGTTAGAAAAGGAGAGGCAAAGTAGTCTGACCTTCCTGGTTGGGGATGCTCCCTGACTGTGACTCCTCAGCTCTGGGCATCTGGAAGCCCACAAGACAGTAGCTGTGCCCTATAAGGAATGATTATATCTGGGGATTTCAAAGCTCCCTAGGAGGGAAGCAGTAACAGAAAAAATTTTATACTTGACCCCTCTCAGGACAAAGGGCTAGAGAATAAACACCTGCCTCCTCTCTCCCCAGCTGCCTGAGGTTTCCTCTGCTCGGTAGCTCTGAAAGAGAAAGACTGAGTCTGTTATTCAGCTGCAGCCACCGAGGACAGATGCCACACCAGCCTTACTGCCCGGGTCCAGAGAACTGTCTCCAAACTCAGGGCCTCTGCAAAACTTTGGCAAAATGATCCATTACCACCTTCCTCCTCCTCCTCCTCCTCCTCCTCCTCCTCCTCTTCCTCTTCTCCTTCTCCTTCTTCTTTTTCTTCTGGATTGAACCTGAGGTGCTCTACCTCTGAGCTACACCCCCCAGCCCTATTTTATTTTTATTTTGAAACAACGTCTCAGTAAGTTGCTGAGGCTGGCCTCTAACCTGCAATCCTCCAGTCTCAGCCTCCCAAGTAGTGGGATTATAGGTGTGTACCACCACACCCGGCTCCAATACGTTTTTTAAAGGTTAGAAAAGACAGCAGCACGAAGAAGCAAAACTGGCATTGTACCACTTTATTGAAGTATGTGTCTAATTCTGAATTTAAGAAATAAACAGTGCTATTTCATCTAAGTAGTTAATTGTATTAATCAGAAATAAAGACTTGGGACAAGGGAATGATATCTAAGTCAAAACATACCTCATGAATTAATAGGAATTTGACAGCACCAAAGAGTCAAAACTGTTTGTGGTTTGCCTCCCAGTCTTGCCTGTTTCCGATGATTGTGTCTGCTGTTAAGATGATCTATTTAGGGCAGCAACACCTTTGGGTTTCCTTGCTCTCTTTTATTTTGTCTGTCTTGTCTTTCTCTTTCTGTCCTCCTGCCTTCTTTCTTTCCTTTGTGCTCTTCCCTCTATCTACTTATTTATTATTATTTTTGTGGTACTGGGGGTTGAACCTAGGGGCATTCTACCTTCGAGCTACACCCCCAGCCCTATTTTTATTCTTTATTTTGAAACAGGGTCTCACTAAGTTGCAGAGGGCCTCACTAAGTAGCTGAGGCTGGCCACGAACCCCGATCCTCCTGTCTCAGCCTCCCAAGTACTGGGATTATAAGAGTGCGCCACCATGCCCGGTTTCTATCTACTTATTTATCTGTCATCTATCTGTCTGTCTATCTATGATCATTTCCCCAAGTTATCTTCTTCTCCGAGGGCCTAGAAACTTAGGTTACTTCTATGGCTATGCCAGTGGTTAAGGTGTATGACAGGGAGAACTGTAATTAAAACTGAGACTTAGATCTCAATTTACCCTGAATTGACTTTGGTAGAGATTAGATCTCCAAAGCCAGGGTACTAGGCCAGAACTCCTTCATAAAATCATACGTGATGGCAAATACATAAAAGAGCGTTGAGTCCCATGGTAGAAAAGTATCACATAAATAAAAGATGGGAATTTCTTTTAGCACCTTTAATATTCAATATTCCAATCTTAGCCATGCATGGTCTTTCTCTTTTACTTTAATAAGTAATAAAATGAAAAAGTGAGAAAGTCTAAAGATTCTTATTATGCAAGCCTCTAACACTGTGTCTCACTATTCTACAATCTTTAGTTTCTAAGTTAAAAAGATGAACTAAGTAGGCATGGTGGCACACCCCTGTAATTCCAGAACTTGGGAGGCTGAGACAGGAGGGTTGCAAGTTTGCAGCCAGCCTCAGCAATTTAGCAAGATGCTCAGCAACTTGGCGAGACCCTGTTTCAAAATAAAAAATAAAATAGGGCTGGAGGTGTAGCTCAGAGGTAGAATGCGCCTGGGTTCAAACCCTAGTACCAGCCCCTTACACACACACACACAAAAGATGAACTAGTCAGACAAATGAAAAGAGATTTTTGAGACTGGTAAACTAAAAAATTGAAAGAAAACTTAGGGGAGAGCTGGGCATGGCAGTGCATGCTTGTAATCCCAGTACTTGGGAGGCTGAGAAAATAGGTTCACGGCCAGACTCTGCAATTTAGTGAGGCCCTCTGCAACTTAGTGAGACCCTGTTTCAAAATAAAGAATAAAAATAGGGCTGGGGGATGTAGCTCGGAAGTAGAATGCTCTCGGATTCAAACCCCAGTAGCAAAACAAACAAAAAACAAAACTTAGAAGAGGCATTGTAGTAAAGGACCTCCTGAAAAGAAGAAGAATAGAGACAAAAATGAGGTGAGAAAATAAATGATTCATGGGGCAAGGAAAAGCAAAGTTGCTGAAAAAGAGGAATAAGGTGATGATGACAAAACAATTGAGGGCAGATTTCTCATGGGAAAAGTCTGTGAAAACAGGTCACTTGTGTCATGATCCTGAAGAAGCAGTGTCTTAGTCGACAGATTCTCTCGCATGGAATTATCTTGTAACATGGAGTGTTCTAACTTTTGATGAGTGAGACCGCTTTTCCTTGGGATGACAACTTCATTAAGACTGGCTAATAAAAGGGATAATTTTAATAGCTTTTTATTTTCCACTAAATGAATTAATTTTGTGGAATTGAACTTTACTTAAAAAGCAATAACTGGGGCCGGGTGTGGTGGCGCACGCTTGTAATCCCAGTACTTTGGGAGGCGGAGACTGGAGGATCCAGGTTCGCGGCCAGCCTCAGCTCTCTGTCTATCTCTCCCTCTCTCTTTCTCTCTCTCTCTCTCTCTCTCTCTCTCTCTCTCTCTACTTAGTGAGACCCTCTGCAACTTTGTGAGACCCGGTTTCAAAATAAAGTATAAAAAATAGGGCCGGGGGTGTAGCACGGAGGTAGAACGCCCCTGGGTTCAATCCCCGGTACCGCAAAAAAAAAAATTAAAAATAAAAAAATAAAAAGCAATAATCCCAAATTATATCCAAACATCACTTCTAATGAATAATGCTGTTTTAAAGTGGGACTTTTGCAAGCTATATATATATATTTCTTCCTATCTTTTCTTTTTGGTACCAGTTGAGCCCAGGGGCATTCTGCTACACCCCCAGCCCTTTTTATGTTTTATTTTGAAACAGGGTCTTGCCAAGTTACTGAGGGTCTTGCTAAATTGCTGAGACTGGCCTCAAAACTGTGATCCTCCTGTCTCAGCTGCCCAAGTACTGGGATTACAGGTATATGTCACCATGCCTGGCACCAGCTATATCTTAAATGGACAAAATGTAAATAAAATCAAGAAGGAAAACTCTCAAAATCAAAACAAAATGTATTTTGGAAGCAGAGAACAAAATATAGTAACACTCTCTCACTAAAACCAAACCAAAACAAAACCCTCTTTGAAAGAATTGAAGGCCTTGAAAGCATAGGTCTGAAAAAATCAGCATTGAAATGAATTCCCACAAGTAGAGAGGAGATTACTCTTGAGAATTTTGCTGCATTATTCCTACAAGATTCCATTTTGAAAGACAGCTCTAAAGTGTACTGATCTTCATTGCTTTACTGGCCTTTAAGGTTAAAGGCAGTCTGGTGAAAACAGGTGCCCTGATCTGCCATGGTCATCTTAATGACTATTATCAGCAATACTGCAATTCTTTCCCTGAAGCATAAAGGAAACAAGTTTGGCTTGTAAAGCAGGTCTTATAGGTTTCTTAGGGCCATAATTGAACTCTGAAATGTCAAAGTATGGCAGCCGGACATTTGCTGTTAAGCAGCCTCGCTTAGAAAGATGGCTAGTATTTAGTTTTTTTTATGTCCAATTTAAATAATGTTAGAGAAAACAGTCCTGTGTGGTCTTGAGCAATTTGCTAAACCTCTGAGGCTTGTTTTCTCATCTATAAAACATGAATTAAAATACCTACCTCATTGGGTGGTTGTGAAAAATAAATGAAAGAATGTTTACAAAGCACTTAACAAAATGCCTAGCATATGGAAAAGGCTTCAATGAATGGTAACAACAGTATGTGAATAATCGAATTTAACCACCCTTGCTCTGGGGACTTTCCCTGAGAATAGTTTTGGGCAGATGCTTGCTCTAAGTCAGGGAGAGAATCCCAGAGCTGCGACCATGACAGATCTGACTGGATAATATAATAGGATCAGCAATACTTACATAGGAGCAAGAAAAAGGTGGGAAGGAAAATTCGTAATGAATATTTTCCGAGCTCATAACTACCTTTTGCTAAGGGTTGCTGGACGTACTCTGTATTTTGATTATAGATTTTTGGCAATTTTTAAAGCTGGAAGGAAACCGAAAGAGGTATCTTAGCCAATCTCATTTTATACACAAGAAAATGGCTGGAGAGAGGAACAACTCTTCCAAAACCGTGTGATTAGTTAGTGACAACACTGGGACTCAGAACTGTTGCCTTCCACTCCAGTGCTTTGTTCCCCGTGACTGGACACCCTCTGTCACATAAATATGACCAAGTCTTCATGAGAGGTTTAGAAGTGTCCAAAGGAATGTTTGCTATTAGGAGGGGACAAGGAAGAAAAGCAGAAGACTAGGTAAACCCGGTTCATTTCTTTAGTTTTCTCTCATGTTTAATGGAAAGTCAAGAGCATAACAAAAATATTTCCAAGGAGGGATCACAGCAATAGAAGATTTACAAGAGAAGAAGTACACTTAGTATGTACGATGGATTTAAGTGCTAACCTTGTAGTAATCTCAGTGCAAATGATAGGCATAAACTATACAAATTTCAGAAAGAATTTAATATCCAAGACACTTTAGGTCAGCTATCAAAACATATCCATAATACTAAACAATAAGGAATTTGTTTTAATTTTTAAACCATAAATGTAAGCAATGTTATAGAAAAAGAGCTAATAAATATTAAATTCCCCTTTTATTACTTGCAATTAACTTCCAATCTTTGTCAATATACAAAATGCATTTGTTGTAGTTATAATGTATAATATTATTTTTCCCTTAAATTTTTTCATATGTTGATTTTCATGAATCAACTCAATATATATACTTGTCAGTTTTAGAGACTACATAGTCTATTGCATTGTTAGAACCCAATTAATGTGTTTACTTGTTCCTTATTGTTTCTTGCTTTCTACTATCATTAAGAGTGCTAATCTAAACACTTTTGTTTAAATATCCTCCATCCTATGACCACCTTCAGAGTTATTTCCTTAAAATCTATTCTCCAGCTGGCATAATGGCACAAGCTTGTAATCCCAGTACTTGGGAGGCTGAGATAAGTAGAATTGCAAATTCCAGGTCCACCCTGCAACTTAGTGAGACCCCATTTCAAAATAAAAAGGGCTAAGGGTGTAGCTAAGAGGTAGAATCCCCCTGGGTTCAATCCCTAGTAACACATACAAACACACACACACACACACACACACCTATTCTCCAATGTAGAATTACTGGGTTAAAACAGTATGTATTAATTATGTTCCTTGTATGTGCCAGCTACTGTATTAGGTACTCCAGAGAGTATCACTGTTATCCCAAAGACAATCCTGTCAGGTAGTTATTATTTTTATCCTATTGTTACATATAGGCAGACTGAGACTAAGAAAAGTTGAACAATTTCCTCATAGTGATAGAGAAAAATAAGTGTTAAAGCTAGACTTGAAACCTAGATCCACATGGTTCCAAAGACCATGCTCATTACAAAATACTAGGACTTCTTAAACCTTGTAATTGTAGAACTCCCGTACACATTTAATAGCTATTGAAGGGGGGGGAGAAACTCTAGAGAGTAAGAATAAAATTTTAGATTAGTTGCCGGGCGTGGTGGCGCACGCTTGTAATCCCAGTACTTTGGGAGGCGGAGACCGGAGGATCTGGGTTCGTGGCCAGCCTCAGCTCTCGCTCTCTCTCTCTCTCTCTCTCTCTCTCTCTCTCCTTAGTGAGGCCCTCCGCAACTTCGTGAGACCTGGTTTCAAAATAAAGCATAAAAAATAGGGCCGGGGGCGTAGCGCAGAGGTAGAACGCCCCTGCGTTCAATCCCCGGTACCGCAAAAAAAAAAAAAAACTTAGATTAAAAGGTGATATTCAACTGCCAGTAACAAACAATTCAAATGTAAAATTTAACACACATTACCATTTATATTAGCACTAAAGACAAGGAAATACTTTGGTATAAATTTAACAAAATACATACAGATCTATGAGGAAAATTACAAAACGCTGAAAAGAGATCCAAGAAAACCCAAATAAATGGAGAGATACTCCATACACATGAATAGGAAGACTCAATATTGTCAATAGTGTCAATATTGTCAATTCCTCCCAACTTGATCTAGCCTCAATGCAATCCTACTCAAAGTCCTAGCATGTTTATTTTGGAGATAACAGTAGCTGATCCTCAGTTGGTATAGGAAGGCAAAAAATACAGTGTTGAAGGAGAGCAAAGTGGAAGAGCTGACACTACCTGACCTCAGGACTGACCACAAAGCTACAGTAATCAAGACAATGTAGTACTAGTAAAAGAATAGACAGATAGATCAATATAAGAGAATAGTGAGTTCAGAAATAGATTCATATGAATATTGTCAACTGATCTTTGACAAAAGAGCAAAGGTAATACAATGTGGAAGAGATAGTCTTTTGAACACATGGTGCTAGAATTGGACATCTGTATGCAAAAAAATAAATCTAAGCCAGGCGTGATGGTGCATGCCTGTAATCCCAGTACTTGGGAGGCTGAGACAGGAGGATCACAGGTTCAAGGCTAGCCTCAGCAACTTAGCAAGACCCTGTTTCAAAATAAAAAAACAAAATAGGGCTAGAGATGTAGTTCAGAGATAGAACCCTGGGTTCAGTCACCAGTACTATGAAAAAAAAAGTGAATCTAAATACAGACCAGACCCTTCACAAAAATTAACTCAAAATAGATCATAGACCTAATATAAATTCAAAACTATAAAACTCCTAGAAGATAACAAAGGAGAAAATCTAAATGACCTTGTGTTTGGCAATGACTTTTTAGATACAATGCCAAATGCATGATTCATAAAAGAAAAATACGTAAGCTGGGCTTCATTAAAATTAAAAACTGCTTTTCAAAAGACAATGTTAAGAGAATAAAAAGAAAACACACAGAGCAGAACAAAAATCTTTGTGAAACACATATCTGATAGTGGATTGGTATCAAAAAAATATGAAGAACTCTAAAAGCTCATCTCAAAGAGAAAATAGGCAATTGTAACTGACAAAAGATCTGAACAGACTTCTCACCAAAGAAAATATACAGATGATAAATAAGCATATGAAAAATATTCCATGAACCAGGCACACGCCTGTAATCCCAGTTCTTGGGAAGCGGAGACAGGAGGATCCAAAGTTTGACATCAGCCCCAGCAACTTAATGAGACCCTGTATCAAAACTTAAAAAAATAAACAAAAAGGGCTGTGGGTGTAGCTCCATGGTAGATCACCTCTGGGTTCAATCACCAGCACCACACACACAAAAAAATATTCCACATTATTTGTTATTAGGGAATTATAAATTCAAGCAACAATGAGATATCATTATAATCCTATTAGAATTTAAACTCCAAAACAGACAATACCAAATACTGGCGAAGATGCGAGGCAATAGGAATTCTCATTCATTGTTGCAGATGGAAATGCAAAATGATACCGCCACTATGGTAGACAATTTGACAATGTCTTACAAAACTAAAACACTCTTACCATACAACCCAGCAATGGTGCTCCTTGGTATTCACCCCAATGAACTGAAAGCTTATGTTCACACAAATACCTGCCTGTAAATGTTTATGGTAGTTTTATTCATAATTGCCAAAACTTGGAAGCAATCAAGATATCTTTAAATAGGTGAATGAATAAACAAATATGGAACATCCATACAATGGAATATCATTCATTGCTAAAAATAAATGAACTAGGAAGGCAGGAAAATTATGGAGGAAACTTAAATGCATATTGCTAAGTAAAAGAAGCCAATCAGAAAATGTTCTATGATTCCAACTACACGGCATTCTGAAGAAGGCAAAACTAGGAAGACAGGGAAAGGATCAGTAATTGCCAGGAGTTCAGAGGGAGGGAGAGAAGGATGGACAGGTGGAGCACAGGAGATTCTTAGGGCAGTGAAACTACTCTGTATGATTCTGTATTGTGGCCACATGTTATCAAATACTTATCAAAACCCATAAAATGTACAAAGCAAAGAGTGAACCCTAATGTAAATTATGGACTTTGGTTAATAATATTCCATCAAACTGGTTCATCAATTATAACAAATGTACTTAAATAATGCAACGTTAATATACAGGAAACTGTGAGTGTGAGTGTGTGCATGAGTGTGCGTATGCATGTGCACCTGGGGAAGGGTGACATTTATAAGAACTCTGTACTTCACACTTTTTTCTGTACACATAAAATTGCCCAAAAATAAGAATAATAAAAAGATTATATTTAATAACAAAAATATTGTAGACCTCAAAGAGCTTCTGTTTATGTGAGTTATATCTAGAAATATTTACCATATTAAAAATTGACATTTTAGGAATATGTATTTATTTAGGCATAACTATAATGTATATTACATGTTGCTATAAATAACATGTTTTGTGAAAAAGAACTATGTTTTTCAAAACAAAAAATAGTGAAAAGAGTTGTATTGCTTTACAGTTTGGCAAATCTTTTTGATTTTAATATCTGACTTAATAGGACACAGATAGACTCTCATGTTTGTTTCTGCATTCAAACTATTGTATTATACCTTTTGGTTTGAAACGTGAAGAAAATCTAACTTTACATATATGCGCATTTGGAAAAAGGGGCAGTATTAACTGTATTTGCATACAGTTGTGGATATTCTTTGATGGGACACCCAAATTCAACAAATGGTAATTTCTTAAAGCTTAGTGCAATGTGGAATCTAAACCTTATCAGCGAACTTTTCGCACTCTGTTACATTAAAATCCATTGGACTCTCCGGAACTCTGAATGGATCTACCATGCCATGTTTTTGCAAATCATGCATTAGTTGTTTGATTTTCCAAATGTTGACACAATTTATTATACAATAAAAATTATATCCTTCAATATCAACACCAATCTCATTTAAAAACTTTTTAAGGATTGAAGTCATGGTGGTGGATCATAGGTTTCAAAATTCTTTTTTTCCCCCCCAGGGGCATTTTACCTCCGAGCTACACCCTCAGCCCTATTTTTTATTCTTTATTTTGAAACAGGGTCTCAGTAAGTTGTGGAGGGCTGAGGCTGGCCGCAAACCCGGATCCTCCTGTCTCAGCCTCCCAAGTACTGGGATTACCAGCATGCGCCACCACACCCGGCTCAAAATTCTAATATCTACTTGAAAGTTTGGATTCATCATGGACAGAAAATATTCAGGTATTTACCTTGAAATGACAGGCTCATTTATTTCATTTTTAGAGGAAATGTCTGTTAAACACCCAACCCTTAACAGCCATAGTTTGTCTGCCAGTCATTCTTTCAAATAAAATGGTGTTTCATGAAAAATGCAGCTGCTTTAGCTCCCAGAACGAACAATGGCACAAGTGTTTTCCTTGAGACAACCATCGAGCGGCACAAGGGCTTTATGCACACTTCCTATTTCATCACACAGTACATTAAGAACTGAACTCAAGAGCTGATGTACAATAAAATTAATAATTTTTACTTCAAAGACATGGGTAAGCTAGAAGTGGCACTTTTGAAATGGGTGTGCATAGTAGTAAAGAATGCAATGACTAGTGGTACAGTTTGTTCTGTGTTAAGGCACTAGCAGTTTTACTGACCACTTCTTTCATGGCAACATAATGAAAAGGCAAATGTCTTTGTATTCTTATGAAAATAGTTTTGATCCATAGACTCCCTCCCTGGAAGGGGACACCATGGACCACAGTTTGAGAACCCCGAACCACACTGTATTAATAATGATAGCATGAATCTAATTGCTACCATTTATAAACAGGCATATCCGTAATTCCTTTACATGTGCTAATGCTCATTTATAATTAATCAATTTGTTCTCACACAAAATACTTTTGTGTGTTCTGGGTATTCAATGAACCCAGGAAATGGATGCTGTCTATACAGTGCATAGAAGTCACTGAGAAGATAAAAATTTCAAAGAAAACATCGGAAACTTGATGAATTTGAAATTTTCATGGTATATGGTGTAGCTTAAACTAAAAAGTTTAAAGCAAGGTATATAAGATAATTAGAAAGGAAGACTTTCAACAAGGAGAAGTGCGGAATGAAATGAAACATCATATATTTACGATGTTTTTGAGTCATAAATACTTCTGAATAAACAAATAGACTGATGTTTTTATTGTTGGCTATGTTGTTCATTAAGTGGAAATTTGACAGAAAAAAATTATAAAGAAGAGGTGCTCAGACTCTGAAACTGAGAGCAGATAATAAAGATTTATGGTTAAGTGGGAAACTTAAGATATATTTCAAGAACAGAATTTGAATGTTTCATTAGTTTTAAATGTGTTCATTATTGTATTTGATGCTACAGTGAAAAACCTGAGAAAAATAAGTGAGTGAGATAATACATGTTGCTTACTATGGATCTTGAATGTCCCTCAAATGATTAAGTATTAAAGGTGTGGTCTACAGAGTGGAGCTTTTGGGAGGTAGTGAAACCTTTAACAGGCAAGGGCCTTAGTTGGGGTCTTCATATCAGTGGGGGCATGATCTTGAAGGAGATCGTGAGGCCCTGGTCTCTTTCTCTTCCTCTTTTTGCTTTCTGGTTGTGAGGTAAACAGTTTTGCTCTGCCAGGCATTCTTGCCACAAGCCCAGAGCAATGGGATCAACTGGCTGTGGATTGGAAACTCCAAAATTGTGAGCCCAAATAAGCATTTTGTTTTTATAAGTTGATCACATCAGGTATTTTGTTATAGTAACAGAAGTCTGACTAATAAAATTTTGTACTGAGAAGTTGGATTGTTGACTGTAGTTATACCTGAGATGATGTGGAGGAATCTTTGGAATTGGTTTGGAGAAGTTTGGAGGAGCAGGCTGGAGAAAGCCTAAGAATGCTGTTAACAGAGCTTAAAGGCTGATTCTGGTGAGGGCTCAGAAGGCCAGAGTGCTAATAGAAATGTGGAGAGTAAAGGTTGTGCTGATGAGGTTTCAGAGGGAAATAAGAACTCTGTTGGAAATCATATTAGAGGCTGCTCATGTTATATTCTGGTGAAGAACTTATCTCCATTTTGTCCATGCTCTGAGACTTTGTGTGAGGCTGTTTAAAGGTAATGGACTATTTTACTTGGTGGAGAAAATTTCAAGGCAGCATAGTAATCAGGCAGTAGCAGGGTTATTACTGGCTGCTTTTAGTTGAAAAAGCAGAATCAAGAGGAACAGAGAGGAAATATTTGAAAAATTTGCATCTTGTTCAGAAAAGGAACATGTACAAAGGTGTGTTGAAGGAGAGTAAAGTCACTAGTTCCTATAAAAAGAAGCCATGAGCTTTTCATGGAGACAATAGGAAAGATGCCTTCAGGGCATCTCAGAAACCAGCAAGGCCATGTCCATCACAGGCTGAGAGAGGTAGACATGTAGATTTGTTTCAAAGATCAAAGACTTTCCAGGACAGAAACATTTCAGAAGAAAGCCTCAGGGTGCCTTGCCCATCCAGGACTGCCTAGGGAATCATTTCCCCTGGATTTGTTTCCTCCTGTTCAGCTGGCAAAACACCCAGAAACTGTTGCCGCTGTGGTTTAAGTGGACCCAGGTATAGTTGGGGCTGGTGGCAGACCTTGACATTGTCCACATGATTCTGGCTTTACAGGCACACAGAGTGCAAGAGTTACGGAGTCAAAGATGCTTGTTTCCATCTGTGCAGCTTCTTTGGTGCAGTTTCTACTCACTTTTTGTCAATTTTAATTGGGTTGTTTATTTTCTTTATTGGGTTGATTTTTAAGAACTCTATATATTTTTTGGATATCAACTCAGTATCAGATATATGTTTGGCAAAGATTTTCTCCCAGTCTGTGGTTTTTCTTCTCATTCTCTTATTACCATCTTTTGTAGAGCAGTTTTTAATTTTAATGAAGCACAGCTTAGGTACTTCTGCCTCCCTCACTCCGTTTCTGGTCATTTATTTCCTAGAAGGACTAGTGTGGTTTTTCATGCGTAAATTTTGTTTATGCATGTGTGAACATTTTTTTTCCTATTTCTTTGTGAAATTTCATCACTGCTACATTTATTATAGGTCTGAGCAGTGTTTGGGATTCCGTTTAAACAAAGGAGTGAGGGAGGGTCATCTGAGGATTCTTTGGCAAATGAAAGTCTCCACAAAGAAAAATATTTCTTCCCATTATCTCTTTTTTGTGACTGATGCTTGTGTAAAGGAGAAACAAATTGTTTCTTGTGGGTTGTTCCACAGTTTTAAAAAAGAAATTTGATTTTTTTGTGTGTTTTTAAAAATAAATTTACTTTTTTTTTGCGGTACCAGGGATTGAACACAGAGGCATTCTACCTCTGCGCTACGCCCCCGGCCCTATTTTTTATGCTTTATTTTGAAACCGGGTCTCATGAGGTTGCAGAGGGCCTCACTAAGGAGAGAGAGAGAGAGAGAGAGAGACAGACAGACAGACAGACAGAGTGAGAGCTGAGGCTGGCCGCGAACCCGGATCCTCCGGTCTCCGCCTCCCAAACTACTGGGATTACAAGCGTGCGCCACCACGCCCGGCTAAAAAATAAATTTACTTTTAAAGCATTCCTTTCATTTAAATCTTTTATTAATATTTCTGCTTGCTTTATGGCTCATCTGTTCCTTTGTTACCCACACCTTCACGTGAATACTACAGCTTTCCTTGTGCTGCTGACTTGTAGTCTGTATGGCTCATCATAATTGCTAGCAGGTACTGGCAATTATATAATTTTTGCCTGCTGGGATTGGATAAATTACTTGAACCAAGGAAACATACTTAAGAGGTGAGTTGTCAAAGCACATTTTTGCCAACAAAGTATGTAGGCACTACTGTCAACATTCATGTCACCTACCAAGGACCAAATCTGAATTAAAGAATCAACATATAAGTCCAGTGTGGAGCACATGCTTGTAATCTCAGTACAGGTTCTAGGCCAGCCTCAGCAACTTAGCGAGGTCCTCAGCAACTTAGTGAGATCCTCTTTCAAAATAAAAAATTTAAAAAGGGCTGGGGGTGTAGCTCAGTAGCAGAATGCCCATAGGTTCCAATCCCCAGTACCACAAAAAGAAAAAAAGTCAACATATAGAAAATGTCAAGGAAAATAGTAAGTGTACAAACTTCAACTTGGTAAACAGCTTCACCTTTCATGGTCATCTCAGAATATTTGAGATGCAAAGAAAAAGTATATGTCATAGACTTTCTGAAAAGCTTTTTAAAGGCTTTCTGGAAAAACAATAGAGGAAAAAATGTATAATAGGAACTCCAATGAACTATATCAGAGCTCTAGCATCTGCAGGGAGGGAAACCATTGTCATGTTCTGAGAATGTGACTACTGTGAGCATTAAGGGACTGAGCCTTCCACACAAGTGTGGCGATCTGCCTCCATAGGGGTTCTATCCCAGAGCTCAGGAGAGTGGTTGGCCAAAACCAGGAACTCGTAGAGCACAGACATTGCCTCTATCCTTCCTACATATCCTGGGTGGGGGTGGGAAGATTTTGTTGTGGTTTAAAAAAAAACAATAGAAAATTTACTATGTCCACCATTTAAAAGTATGTATTCATTAGGTATAATCACAGTACTGTGCGACATTACCACCATCCACTTCCCGAATGTTTTCATCATTCCAAACCCAAACTCTACACCTGTTAAATGTAAACTCCCCATTCCTCCCTGCCATGGTTTGGATGTGGTTTGTCCTTGCCAAAATCATGCTGAAATTTAATTGCTAAGTAATGGTACTGAGGAGGTGGTAGGGCCTTTAATAGGTGATTTGGTCTTTTAGGAGATTAAGGCTTTTCTCATGGGATGAATTCTTGCTCTCGTGAGACTGGACTAACCATCTCAAGAGCAGATGTTATAAAGCAAGGTCTGCCCTCATCTCTTGCTTCCCATCTCGCATGTGTACCCCTCTGCCCATGATTGTTTCTCCTTCCACATGTCTGCCATGTTTTTTTGTTTTTGTTCTTGGTGTGTGAGTATGAGTGTGTGCATGGTACTGGGAATTGAACCCAGGGGTGTTCTAGCTCCGAGATATACCCCCAACCCTTTTTTATTTTTTGAAACAGGGTCTTGCTAGGTTGCTGAGGCTGGCCTCAACTGCAATCCTTTGTCTCAGCCTCCCAAGTACTGGGGTTACTGGTGTGCACCACCATGCCCAGCTCTACCATGTTTTGACCTAGCACAAAGGTTCTCACCAGAAGCTGAGCAGCTGCTGGTACTATGCTTTTGGACCAGAGCTGTGAGCTAAATAAACCTCTCTTCTTTTAAAATTTCCCAGCATTAGGTATTTTGTTACAGCAATGGAAAATGGACTAAACACACTACTTTCCCCCAACTCCTGGTAACCTCTAATCTACCTCCTTGTTTCTATGGATTTGACTGTTCTATTTACCTTATATAAGTGGAATCATATTGTATCTGTCCTTTTGTGTCTGGCTTATTTTCACTTAGTGCAATGTCTCAACTGGTTCCTCCATGGTATAGAATGTATCAGAATTCCTTTCCTTTTTAGGGCTGAATAATATTTCATTATATGTAGGTGCCACATTTTATTTTCTACTCATCTGTTAATGGACATTTGGGTTGTTTCCACTTTTTTTTATTATTCTGAATAATGCTGCCATAAATATTGGTGCACCAGTCTCTGTTTGGAGCCCTGCTTTCAGATCTTTTGCGTACATACCCAGAATTGAATCACTGGATCATATGGTAATTCTGTGTGTAACTTTTTGAGAAACTGCAAAACTATTTAAACCATTTTATGTTTTCGCCAGCAGTATACAAGGTTCCTAATATCTCCACATCCTCACCAACATCTGTTATTTCCTGTTGTGTATGTATGTGTTTAGATAGGTCGATGTAGATATATATAATAACCATCCTAATGGTGTGAAGTAATATCTCATTGTGGTTTGGGTTTGCATTGCCCTAATGGCAAATGATGTTCAACATCTTTTCATATGCTTATTGATCACTTGAATATCTTCTTTAGAGAAATGTCTGTTCAGGTCATTTGCCTATTTTTTAACTATTTGTCCTGGGAAAACATTTAAACGCTTTGACCTTGGACATTTAATCATTCCATTTTCTAAAATCAATGACCACTGTTAGTCATATTCACTTATTCCCAAGTGACAGATTTTACTTTAAACTTCACTTTGAATATTGACCCTTCTACTCTCAAAGAATTGTGAACTTTACTAATTCATAAACAGTGCTGAGACTCCTAAAACTGTAAGTAGAATTATTTGAGTTTCATTAAAAATCGGTTTGATACTGCTAATATATAACTTATTTTGCTATATCTTATAAAATTTTTGTTATATAAATTGTTCACCTAAAAATAAGTTCATTCTGGTATGTTTCAAGAATAAGTTCATTTTTATCCCTCAACTTTAGTTATTTTAAGTTTTTGTTTTTGAACTGAGAATAACTGGTTTATTCAGAAACTCCTGTTTTTAATCTAAAGAAGTTCAGGGGATATAGAAGAACCCCATGATTGTTATGATTTTTAACTTGAAAAGGGGATGACATTTGTAAGCACACATTATTATCTATAAATTTGTGCTATATAAATTTGCATAGAGCTGCCTTTAAAGATCCTTGAAGGTACTACCATTTGTCTTTCAGGCTATTTAAAAACTGTTAAACTGTTTTCCTTATTTCTACTTTTTGTCTAGTAACCATTGTCTGTATACCAGCCAGAAAGATCTTTAAAACATATAAATCAGATATGAATGCCACTTTGCTGATTAAGCAAGGCAAAACAAAACAAAACAAAACAAAAAATTTCAATGGCTTTCCATCACAGTGAAGAGTGAACTCCACACCCTTAATCAGGCCTACAGAGGCCTCCATTGGTCTGATCTTGTCTCCTTTCCTAGCTTCTGATCACTGGGCTCTTTCTACATTGGACTTACTCATGCACCAGGCATCTGCACTGGTTCCCTCTGTCAAGAAAGTTTTCACAGGGCACAGTGGTGCACACATGTAATCCCAGCAAATCAGCAGGCTGAGGCAGGAGGATCAACGCAGAGCCATCCTGGCAACTGAGTGAGACCCTGTCTCAAAAGAAAATTTCAAAAAGGATTGAGGATGCTGTTCCGTGGTAGAGCACTGGCCTAGCTTTCATGAGGCCCTGGATTCAATACTTAGTTCTAAAAAAAAAGTTACCTCCCACCCTCACTTCCTCCCTTCATTCAGGTCTCTGCTCAAATGTCATCTTTTTTTTTTTTTTGTGGTACCGGGGATTGAACCCAGGGGCATTCTACCTCCGAGCTACACCCCAGCCCTATTTTTTATACTTTATTTTGAAACCAGGTCTCACGAAGTTGCGGGGGGCCTCACTAAGTAGCTGAGGCTGGCCATGAACCCGGATCCTCTGGTCTCCGCCTCCCAAGTACTGGGATTACAAGCATGTGCCACCATGCCTGGCTTAAATGTCGTCTTTTAAAAAAAGGCTTCCCTAACTTCTGTATCTCACTTTCTAATATAATCCTGTTTGGTTTTTCTTCATAGCACCTGTTATGGTTTAGATAAGTGGCCCCCTGTATTAAAGGACAGCACTCTTGGGAGGTGGTAGAACCTTTAAGAGGAGGTCATTGGGGTGTACCCCTTGAAGGGGATTTTAGAACCTTACCCCCGTATTCCTCTCTTTCACTTCCAGACCACCACAAGGTGAGCAGCTTCCTCTGGTACACTCTCCCAACATAATGTGCTGACTCCCCACGGGCCCTAAAGCAATGGGCCAACCAGCCATGGGCTAAAACCTCCAAAACTGAGCTCAAATGAACCTTTTCTCTTTTTAAGTTGCTTTATCTCAGGTATTTGTCACAGCAACATAAAGCTAATACAACACCCAATTCTAGCTTATGTTATGTCGTGTATTTATTTCCACCTTCTCCATAAGAAGTCTAACTGCATGAGGGCAGGGACCTTTCTTTGTCTTATTTTACCCCTGGTGCTTAGTAGAATGCCTAACACATAACAATTACTTAGCAAATGTTTGGTGAATAAACAAATGAATGGAACATACTGGAGTTGAAAAAAATATTTTAAAGACTTCTTCTCCTCCCTTGGTATTAGAATTGTGATTAAAACCCTGTATATTATTTGTTTCCTAGGGATTCTGTAACAAAGAACACAAACTAGGGGACTTAAAATAGAAATTTATTCTCTTACAGTTCTATAGGTCATATGTCCAAAATCAAAGTATCAGCAGGGATGGTTCCTTGCTCTAAAGGAGAATCTGCTCCGTCTCGCTCTCCTGGCTTCTGGTATGGCTGACAATATTTGGTGTTTCTTGGCTTGTGGTTGCATTGATCCAATTTCTGTCTCCTTCTCCACATGGTGTTCTCCCTGGGTCAATGCCTCCACATCTCTGTCTTCTAGTAAGGACACCTTTCACAATGTCTTGGATACTAATCCACTATGACCTCATCGTGTTTAACTAATTTCATGTGAAACAACCCTATTTCCAAATAAGGTGACGTTCTGAGGTACTGAGGGTTAGGACTTCAACATATATATTTTTGGAAAGGTGGGGAGCAGACACAAGTCAACCCATAATATCCTATGACTTCCTTAAGATCTTAAATGTTTTATTATTTGAAATATTTTAATCAGATAATTGACCAGAATCAAGGGTGCAAAAAATATAAGTAACACAAGTGCCTTCTTTAAATCTGTTACTATTTCATATAAAAAGGATAGTTGTTAACAAGTTCCGAGGTACTCATTAGTGAGAAAAAATTGTTTAGTAATTGATTTTCAGGTGAACTTAAAATGATTTTGCCATATTAAGATTCATTCTGTTCAACATTTTGCATTGTTATTCATGGAGAGTAAAGAAAAGGGCCCCTTGTTCTTTGTAACTATTCTTCTTCAAAGATAGTAGAAAAGTGTTTTTAAAAACAGAAAGTAAGCCGGGTGTGGTGGTGCATGCTTGTAATCCCAGTACTTGGGAGGCTGAGACCAGAGAATCCGGGTTCGTGGCCAGTCTCAGCAACTTAGTGAGGCCCTCTGCAACTTAGTGAGACCTTGTTTCAAAATAAAGAATAAAAAAAAAAAATAGGGCTAGGGGTGTAGCTCAGAGGTTGAATGCCCCTGGGTTCAATCCCAGTATTGAAAAAAAAATCCAGAAAGTAAACATCAGACAGGCAATTGCTTCAATATTTATAACTAGAGACTAAAATTTGTGATTTCACATTTACCAGTCCTCTCACATCCCTTAATTGGACAGATGGGTTTTATACTGTGCCCTAAAATACAGTTAACTTGATTAGTCATTGTTGTAGTTACCTTTTTACCTCAAGTGTAGAAATAAATTTAGAAGAGTTGACCCTCCTTGAAACTTCGGCTCCAATTTAAATACACAGACTTCAGTAACATGATTAGTTTCCTCAGGCTGCCGTGACAAATGACTGTAAACTGGTGGCTTAAAACAACAAAAATTTGTTTTCTTATAGTTGTGGAGGTTAGAAGTCCAAAATTGAAGTGTTGGCGTGGTCGTGCTCTCTGAATGCTCTAGAATACAGTCTGTTTCATGCCCTTCTCCAAGCTTCTGGTGGTTGCTAGCAGTCCTTGGAGTTCCTTGGTTTGTACGTATAACCTACCAGTCTGTCAGTCTTCACATGGCCCTCTTCCCTCCATGTATGTGTGTCGCTAAATCTCTC